>JXSR01S057391.1:83122-99345 GCA_000969725.1 Ophiothrix spiculata | reverse complement strand
GCGTGACTCTTGCGTCTTGTGGAAAGGTACACAACATTGGGATTTCTAGAGCGTGACTTATCTATATGATTTTAAGTTTGACATTTTCGGATTCCTCTTCAAAATACGGTCATTGTCATATGCGAACCTTCTACATTTGATATTATTTCCTTTTTTTAGACAGAAAAAAATTATTTTCCAATAAAATATTTTAAGGTATTTGAATAATTATTCTTAAACATTTATAATCTCTAGTAAGCCTTCTTTAAAATAGCATCCGATTTAACAACATTGAATATGTAAAACTCTTATAAACTTAGAAATAAACCTGAGTTCTGACCGAAATGAAAACTCAACGCTTTTAAATAGGGGAAGATTTTTGCCTAGCACGTAACGGTTTCGTTTCACTGCAAAAACCACACAGCGAAGAAAGTGAGGCAAGATAATTGTAGTTCACTGATTTACTAACAACATGTGTTCCATGTTGTGTCAATGCAAATGAGTAGCATTCACTTTTAATGACAGAGTCTCAATTCCCAACATTTATTATAACCGTCCTCGGGCGTAGATCTGGTTGACCAAGTGTCGCCACTGATTTCATGTCAGGTAAAATATGACGATATGCAATTTTCATTTTTTTTTTTTAATTACTTCTGATTTTCCAATAATCGTGAAATTTGCAGGATTTCATATTTTTACTATGTAGTTTGAAAATATTAAAACATACATACATTTTTTGAACTTTGGTCGAAAATACACTGGACTGAAAAAGGTGTTTCGCTCAACTGAAGTGTGGGAATACATTGACCACGTCTACATAATATTTTTGAAATGGCAATTTTGTCAAAATGATTCATTATGTATTACATAATATACTAAAATTTCCAGACAGTAGCATTTGAATTCTTTTAAACAGTAACTAGATTTTTTTTCTAATTTCCAATATTAGGCCTGGTTGGTTTGGGACAATCAAACAATATTTTTTAGGCATGAAAGCTGAACATAATTCAATGCGCTGCATGGCAAACTGAAACATTGCCAGTTGAAAGTGAAAGAACCTGCAAGAATTTTATTGTGTTCTAGTTTTGGATGAAATAAAAAATATTATTAAGATGTTTTGATCCTTTAGGTTTAGCTTTCGGTTTATTAACATTGATTAATTGGCGGTCTATAATGGCTAAATTGCATAATATGGAGAGCTCAAAACATAAGTAAAACATGATAAGAACTTTAAAAATAGCACATGAATGCAGGAAACATAGCAAAAGCTGAGAAAGAGACATCAAGACGAGGTCAGATGAAAAGGCATCCTTGAAATAAACGGAAGCAAGCTATGAAGCTTTATGATGAATAGTTTTTGATTCACAATGTTGGTATGTTCAAAGCTTTTATCATGCAGGTTGAAATTTGTGTTGCTTTGCAAATGCTAACTATCCCTTTCAGTTGAAGTAAAAGCACCGACAACAAGCCGATATATCGATTAGGCCCAAAAAATTAATTGTTGTGTTGCCCTTTGGTGGAAAATTTTAAAGTTGGGTCGGTCGGTCGAGATATTTTTTTACTTTCCCTGAAGCAGATTTTAAGCTTTAAAATCTCAAAAAACAATGCATGTTAAAGTCATATGATGACATAACAAGATCATTTCTTAGTTATTTCTGATATTACACCAAAGATTTATTAATTTAACACATTTATTGTGAATTTCTGTGCTGGAAACAGTAAATTTAATAGAAAAAAGGTGTTTTAAAAAATCCCGACCCAATTTTTGCCAGATTTTGGGTCGGTCGGAAAAGGAAAACAGAACAATTTCTTTAGGCCATAAGCAAACAAGCAAAACAACAAGATATTTAAATTTTGTAATAACTTAAAATTTGTAAAGTGACAAAGCTGCAAACTGCAAAGTTGTTCTTGCTTGATTCATTAGTGGAAAAGTAAAAAATCAAACAGTCAACAAAACTGCAAAGCAATAAATTTGCAAAGGGATAGAGTGTTAAACAAGCATAATGTTTTGGTGTAAATTATTTGTTAAAAGCAAAATTTATTTGTTTGTTAACTCAGGAAAATGAAGAACGACGCAAACGAGAGGAGGAAGAAAGGAAATTACGAGAGAAAGAACTGGAAGAGTTGGAACGAATCAAAGCAGAAATCAAGAGACTAGAGGAAGTAAGTGTTATAAGAAAGAAAAATGTTTATTCCTGATAAATAGGATGTGTTTTTTTCTTTAATATTTTAATATGAACTACAAGGGTCATTCAAAAAGTTCTATCTGTTTTATCATAAATGTTATTCGATTAAAGGTAGGTACTTAAAAATTGGCACAAATATAGCTAAGAATGTCATCAACACATGGTCTTTTTGATATTCTGAATCATGTATTACTGGAGCGAAGCATTTCAAGTGAAGCAGGGGTGTGATTGGCCTTTTGGAAAAAAAACCCGGCTGCTGTGAAAAATCTTAAAAACAAGCGTAAAACTGGTCTAGAATGACCCAGATCGGGCTGATAACAAATAAAATAGCGGAAATTTTGAACAAAAAAATCCTGAAATCTACACGAAAAATCCAGAAATCTGGAAAAATCCAGAAGAATCACACCACTGGTGAAGGTGCAGTATTTTTCAAATAAATGACTTCGGCATCTGAGTTGGTGAAACAATCATATCAATATCTTTTTTAGATTTCTGTATGTTATCTGAAATTTTAAATAACAAAACAAAAGTTATGATAATAGTAGAACTTTTTGAATGACCCTCGTATTTAACTTTTTAAGATTTCCTTTTTCCAATTTGGGGATTTCTTTTAAAACAACAATGATGGGATGTAAATTATGCCCATTTAAAAAACAATCTTACAGATAATGATGAATCTTATTTAGTATTTAGTCATTTTGTTTTCAATTAAAAAGGGCTTATCACAAATTATTATATGCATAAGTATGTAAAGTCACTTTCACCTATGTTTACAGCTTTTTTTAGGTCTCAGAAAAAATTTGAAATTTGACTGCAGAGCAGTACGCAAGGGCGTACAAATTAAAAAAAATCCCACATTTTCTATATAGCATAGATGACAAACTTTTTTAGCTTTGCATGTTGCCATGTGTGTTATTTTATTTCTTTACCCTTCAGCAAGATATCATATTTTGGTAAATATTTGAGCTTTGGGTGTTCAACTTTCTTTCAAAAAGGAAATGTGTCTCCCCGATTTCGAAATAAGGGTTTAGGAATTAACAATGGTCTAGGGGGCCCTGGGAATTGAAAGGGGCCGTTACAATAAACAACTTTACAACATTCTGCGACATGTTTTGCAGGATAAAGAAAAAGCTGACCAACATGCCAAAGATGAGGCTGCAGAGAGAATAGCAAGTGAACTGAAACAACGAGAGGAGCTATTGAGAGAACAAGAGGAAATGGAGAGACAGAAGAGACAAATAGATGAGTTGAAAGAGGTAAGTGCTACAACGAGAGGAGCTACTGAGAGAACAAGAGGAAATGGAGAGACAGAGGAGGCAAGTAGATGAGTTGAAAGAGGTAAGGGGAATGATGGCAAAATGCCAGATCTAAGAGTACATGATGCAAGGATTATGAATTCAGTGATTCCAGATGACATATCTAGTGTTTCCAAATGATCTACACTGTGCTAAATATGAATTCAGGGGCAATATAGTGCTAAGCCATAGTGTCTGATTTTTAAGCCAGCCTTAGACTTTGAAAAATGATGCAAAAAGTTGTTTTAAATGCATTGTCGGAAATAGGTGTGGGTTAGTACTATATTGCACCTACCCCTTCATTTATTTGAACAGGTACAGCTTATGTTTCACATGTGTGTCATGTCTTTATTTTTTGACATTGAATGGAATATAATTTTTTATAAATCCTTTATTGCAATGCAATGATGCTTATGTAAAATATTTATAGGTTAATAAATGCACATTTCATACGCGAGTGAAATGAGACAAAATCAATGCACGCGCGGTCAATTTTGATGCGTCCAATTCACGAGGCCCGTAGGGGCCGAGTGCATTGGACTGCAATCAAAATTTACCGCAAGTGCATTGATTTTGTCTCATTTTACGAGCATTATGGAATGCAAATTTATTAATCTAATTCATACACGACAGAAAAATAATATTGCATCTTTTTGTGAAAAGAAATAAAGCCTTTAATATGATTATCAAAATCAAAAACTTCTCTAAACTAAATGTATAATCACCTGACAAAAACAATGAAACATCCATACGCACTAAACGCCCACCACGCTAACCAGAACACAACAAGCGTAGTGCATTGTGAAAATCCACTGCACTCCGCGTACTTTGTATTCTTGCGTTCTGATTGGCTAGGTGACACGCGCAGTACACGCGGAGTGTATGAATTCATGTTGTGTTTGCTTTCCTTTTATTACCATCAGTTGCTGGAGGAAGAGAAACGACTGCGGGAACTAGAAGCCAAGCGTCTCGCAGAATTGCAGTCGGAAAAAGAACAACTGGAACTACTGCTGGCAGAAGTGGAGAGGGCAAAGGCACTAGAAGAAGAAATCAGACTAAAACAAGCAAGGTATGAACACAAAATGGGTGTAAATTCCTTGCCATTGCAATATAGGGCTTAACTGATGGGGGAAGTAATTTTTCTTTTAAAAGAGATGAGTTAGGACCAGACCTTGCAACCTTTCATCCATTTTAAAAGACAATTTAATAAAAGGGAGGGTACTGATGTCAGTGATTTTCCCCAAATCTATATTCAGTTTTCAAACATTCATGCAAAATTAATTGTGTTCATTTATTGGAAATCTTGAGCCTATTTACATATATAATTGAATATAGTTAAGTAAAACTCACCCAAGTCAACACTGTGTTACCCCATACAAAAGGAAGTGATAATCAATGCCAAGTATTGAGTATGGCAATTATATTCATCATTATAGGACAATATATTTTCTTTGGCCTCAGTAGAGAAGCATGGACTTGGGTCAGTGTAGCATTCCTATATTCACTTATATTCATGTGGTATTTTGGGATGTTGAGTTTTGAGTATAGATGGGAAAGAACTTAATAGTAACATTTTAGAAATTGTTCTGATTTGATTATATTTTGTTTAGACCTATCAAGGTAGGGTCTCTGATGGGATACACATGCCCCATGCTAACTTGTCCTGATTCCGATCAGGACTGGGATATTTAACATTTGAGGACAATTTGTTACCGTTTTAACTTGTGGAAGCAGGTGGCGCAGCGGTTCCTCCCTCACCTTGCACCAATGAGCCCACAGGACTGTCACGGGTTCAAACCCCGGTCTAGGCGCTGTATGTGCAATTGGTTGCCAGTCCAAACTTGCTTCCGCAGGTTTTTCTCCGGGTGCTCCGGTTTTCCTCCTGCACTAAAACTGGCAAATAAATCTGACAATCTCACAGAGGACCCTCATGGAAAGCAGTGCTAGACACAAATGAGGCTATCCTCTACAAATATGTCATATTTATTTATTTATTTACATTCTCTGTTACATCATTTTGTTTTAACTGGACCATCTACTATTAATGATATAGAGTTGATGCCTTTGCTCATCATCGCCGCAGGTACAGTAGTCATTGTACTTGGCAGTATTGTTTATGACTTTATTTCTAGATGTATTTTCGTCGGTCGCATCACATACTGTTCTATATGACATTTTTGACTTTTTTGAGAAAATTGGTCTGGATTAATATATTTATGGTTTCTTCATATTTACCAAGTTACAGGATTTAATTTAGCCTAATTAACAAGAAATAATTAATAATTTTTGGTCTATATGCGTTCTATTTAAATTTGGTGTTTCACATACTGCGCTATATGCAAAAATTACGTACTAAAGTATAGCGTAAACAACGCATCACATACAGATCTATATGGTGCGCTATATGAACTTCGAGATGAAAATTTTTTTCACATACAGATCTATATGAAATAGAACAGTTTGACGTATTCAGTTACTGCACTAAAAGATCGCTAAATGTAAAAAAAGCGTTTTCACATACAGATCTATAAGTTTAAAGCTATATTAAATAGGGTTTTAAGTAGTATTTTTATTTGAAATGAAACATAATAAAAACTTTGAAGTCTTTTCTTTTAAAAAATATTAGTATCAGAAGAAAACTTATGTGCAAATGCTCATCTATGACACAAAGTCTACGTACGAATTTTCAAATGTGTCTTTTGTCATATAGAACAGTATGTGATGTGACCGACGTTTTGTATATTGCACGATGATTTTTTAAGCACTGTCCCTGGAACATTCCATTCAAGGCAAAGAAAATGTTAAGTTGACACCCATTTGTAACAATCACATATTTGTCAGGCTGTTGAAACAAAGAATCAAAAATGATTTAAAAGTGATAATGTGATATTCACATATTTTGTGGTGATAAGCACATATAAAGAAAACCTGAATTAAATATAAGTGGGAAAAACTTACGGGCCCGTATTTCAGATAGGTGTTACCACGGTTTTAACTGAACATCAACTGTCCAGGAATGACACGCAAAATTAGATTAATAATATGATAGCACATTTTGACAGTCTAAGAAACTAATTATTAATAACATTAGACTTCAACATTTGTAAATTGCCTATAATTTCATCTGCAGTTTCAAATTTTACTGAAATGTCAGGCAAAGTGGTTGAAAAAGTATATTTGCAATTGTTCTTTCTCATATATATAAAATAATCTCTATATCTTTATCTTTTAAGTTGTAAATGGGGGTACTCAAATTTGGTTTGGATAGGTACGTGCCTCTTGGAAAATTGAAAAGCCACCCATCCAAATACCAGTTTTCAAGAAAAAGGGACCCATCCATATACCAAATCTTCCCAATTTTTAGTCACATTTAATCGAAAACCACATTTTTTCTGCCCAAATTTGCACCATTTCGGCAAAATCATCTTTAAGTTTTGAGAAGAAATGTCAAAATTTGCGCCAAATCAAATTTTAGAAAATTTGATAAATGAACCCATCAAAATACCACATTTTGTGAAGAAAAAAGACCAATTGAAATACCAGAGAGCCTGATTTTGCTATCCGAATTTACGGCACGTCCCCATAACCCCTTTTGTACTAAGTTCCCCCCCCCCCCGGTCTACACTGATGTCTGAATGGTATAATATCATTACATGTTTGCTGTTTGATTGTTTTTAACTTTTCCTTTATAAGCTTGTGAAAAGTTATAAAACTAAGGAGAGTTTAATTCATGTATTATTTGCACTTTGCATGTCTTTCACACGGGAATGTAATATATGATTTACCTTATATTTACATTATTTTGTTCTGTTAAGTTCTGTTACTTAGAACCCTGTTTTCCTAATTGGGTTGGATCAAAATTCTTTCTTACACACAAGGAAAATTAAGCTCATTTTGTGAATCTCTTGGTTTAAAAAGCTTAACACTTTTAGAAAAGATGAAATTCTAGTTTTAAACTTGTAGATTTCGTTCAATTTGTTGAAGATTTTACTTTGCCACTGTTTTATAAGTGAGAAACCTTTTTCACCTTAAAGCCACATTTCGGCTTAGTTGGACCAGGTAAAGTTTAGATGACTGCATTGGGCTATTTCAGTTAAAATCCATATACCCCCTATGGAAGACATTACCTTAATCTCCCACACAGGGAGTGTGAATTTTAAATAGAGTCACCAATTTAGATTACCACATTTGAAATTCACACTCCCTGTGTGGGAGGTTAAGGTAATGTCTTCCATAGGGGGTGTGTGGACTTCAACTGGAATAGCCCATTCTGATAAGAAGCCTTTAAATTTTGACCTCTTGTAGAATTCTTGAGGAAGAAGCTGAGCGAAGAAAAGAACTAGAAAGACTCAAAGAAGAGCAAGAACGGGAATTAGCAAAAGAAATGGAAAGACGGAAAGGTCTGGAACAACAGAGCGAAGAGTTAGAAAGAATTCAAAGACAGCAAGCTGAACAGCTACGCAAAGAGCAAGAAAGACTACAGAAACTTGCAGATGAGAGGAAAGCAACCGATACTCAACTACAGGTAGGAAATTACAGAATTTGTTTTTCTTTTTTGGGGGGTGGGGGTGGGGGGTGAGGGAGGGATGGCACTCATATATATGGGAAGGATTCTTATGTCCAGCAGTCAAGACACCCTTTTCACACCTGTCCTTCTATCCTTTAGAAACTACATGAACTAATATGATATATCTTTAAAACTTCATGGGCTTACAAAATTTATCTTGAAAACTATGAGCCCCGGGCTATGAGCTAACAAGACACTCTCAGACACTACATGAACTAAGAAAATGTGTCTCGGAAACTAGTATGGGACAATAAGATATATCTTAGAAAAAACACCATATTTTCATAAATGATAGTTTTTCGTAAGATTGAGTGTTATTTTGCCAGCAAGAGCCATTAAATACAAAATTGAATTGTTGGAAATCAAATTAATGTGGAGCAAGCACTGCTCTAATTTCATCTACCAAGGTTAGCTAGTTTTGTTATTGAAATCTCTTTATTCAACTCAAACTATACTCCCTCTAGTTTCTTCTATATAAATTAAATCCAATGAAGGTATTGCTTCAATGAAGATATTTAAATTAATTTGACCCCATTTTCCTGAAAGACAAGAGGAGGGTGGATTGGGGTGTGATATTAAATCAAGACGAGTTGTCAAAAATTAGAAAGTACATGATGGACAACTCAATAGACAACAGGATACATCTTAGAAACTACATGATGGACCAACAAGATATACCTTGAAAACTACAAGGGTCAAAAATGAATCAAGTCCCTTTTGTTCAGGGCAGGGTTATATTTAAGTGCATTAGCTTTACAGGGATGTTCCAACCAAATGTGACACTTTTTCACAGAAAGAGATGAGTCCATTTTGTGCAAAAGAATCTTTACAATTTGTAAAAGTTAACCATAACAGTAAAACACTGTTTTCAGTCTGAAAATCCTTATAGAAATCATCAAATTGGCCATTTTTGTAGCTAAATAATTCTTTGAAATATGTAGGGATGTCAATTTTTTCAAATTTGCCACTAATTAATTTATCGTAAATAGTCCTTACAAATGGAAAGGAGTTCAGACCTTGGCAGCACACTCTGTCAAAAAATATTGAGTACCCACTGGGGTTTGTCAGACAATGTCATATTTTTTTCATAAAATCTTTTTTGGATACACTGTGTGACATTCTAGCCATTTTAAAACACCATGCAGTCAATGCCAACTTGGTTAAAAAAGAGAGAATTTGCATATACAAATAATGTTGAATTTCATATGAAATTTTATAACATTTACAGGAAGCTAAGCTTAAACTGGCTGAAGCTGAAAACAGACAAAAAGAACAAGAAGCAGAAAAGAAACGCAAAGAAGATGCTATATCCAGACAGAAGCTTGACCTTGAACTAAGACTGGAGCGGCGATTAAAGAAAAATGCTACTCCAGCCACCAAAATTGTGACACACCGTGGGGGTGGTGCTTTTACAGAAAGCCAGTTTGACATCTTGAAAGAGATTAAAGCCAGAGAAAAGCAACTTGTAAGTATATACTCTGTTTTGATCATTTGGTGATACTGATATGTTAATTGTAGCTTTTTTGTTGTGTCTTCAACTCACTACTGAAAAAAACAAGCAAACAAAAACTAAGCCGGATATTAGCAATGCTTTTTACTTGCAGCTTTCTTCGTTGCCAAACAGCTAGATAACACAGAGCTGCTAATATCATCCCATGCACCGTTTTATCATAAAGGTCAAGGACAAAGATCCATTTCATATGGTTGATCCCATCGTATTATCTTGGTGACAATACCATGAATTATGCACCTTCCCATTTATTTGGGTTTTTGGCAGTGGTGTGTTGGTACTTAGTGTTATGTGCATATTAAACCACACACATACAATTTTTGCATCTATTTTGGCACACATTCGAATAAAATACCATCATAAGTCCCACAAGTTACACATCTCACTACAAGAAGCCTTTTAGTGTGGCTTGGATTGAATCTGTCCTGGCATATAATGTGTAATATTGTTCCGCATGCTGGATGAATCAAAATCTAGATATATCTTTATTGGTGTTTACGAAAAAGATGCACAATCAATTGAATCTCAATACACACTTATTTAATTAACACAAGGACCAGAATACGGGCCAAAACATAGTCGGCCTCCAAACAAAATTTGTCCTACCAAACATTTGGTCGTGACGTCATGAAATATTTACCATCGAATTTAAAGTATGAATGGCTAACAAACATTTGGTCCAATGTATATGGCAATTCAATAACATGTGCAATCTAGCGCGAAATTTTATTTGGTCTCAACTTGGTGTTGAAGTTATTTTGTTTGGAGTCACTCGTCATTTTGACGTCACGTCCAAATGTTTGGTAGGAAAAATTTTGTTTGGAGGCTGACTATGTTTTGGCCCTACCTGTTTGAATTTGAAAATGTTGAATGCATCGATGGTGATACCATTGTAACATAAAAACCTAGGTGGATCCATGATCATAATTTGCACCCGTGCCGCTTGATATCTATCATTGGTGTCACATCACAATTCACAGACATTTCCAGCAAAAATAAACTAACGCTGCTTCTAAAGCTGCTTACACTTGTTATGCACTATGATGAAGAACATGCAGCAGTAAAATTGTAAAAGTAAACCAATATCTTAAACCTAAGTGTAACACTAAAATCTGGGCGGAATTTTTTTATAAATTATACCCCCAAGCAGCTTTATGTAAGAAGAAAGAAACTTTGTATTATTTTCTCAAAATTGACTCTGTATTGAACCAAGTTTCAAAGTAAAAGTGTAATACAGAATGACAGTTTATAATGTACAAAGATATAAATTTTACCCATAATTTACCTTCAAAATTCTTCTATGTACTTCTATGTAACAATAGATTAACAGATTTTAGTTTCAATTGGTTTTCAGGACCTTTATGCAACTGTAGTTTTCTACTGTATAGAGCAATTTTACTTAGCGC
The DNA here is from genome assembly GCA_000969725.1 of Ophiothrix spiculata. Lineage (NCBI taxonomy): Eukaryota > Metazoa > Echinodermata > Ophiuroidea > Amphilepidida > Ophiotrichidae > Ophiothrix > Ophiothrix spiculata. Next base: position 88,402 of record JXSR01S057391.1, on the reverse strand, counting down.
TGCAGTAGATGAAATATATGCAGATCAATTTTTCAAGTACTTCCCCTTGCAAGATCAGATTTGTAGATTGCTTTTACAATTAATCATATACTGTAGTTAAAAATAATATTGATATAAATTCATACACTCCGTGTGTCACCTAGCCAATCAGAACGCAAGAATATAAAGTATGCGGAGCGCAGTGGAAATTCACAATGCACCGAGCTTGTTGCGTTCCAGTTTGCATTGCGGGCGTTTAGTGCGTATGAATGTTTCATTGTTTTTATCGGTTGGTGATTTATTTAGTTTAGAAAAGTTTTAGACTTTGATGGTCATATAAAGGCCTTAATTCTTTTCACAAAAGATACAGTATTATTTTCTGTCGTGTATGAATTAGATTAATAAATTTGCATTCCATTTTGCTCTTAAAATGAGACCAAATCAATGCACTTTTGGCAAATTTTGATTGCTGTCCAAAGCACTCGGCCCCTACGGGCCTTGTGAATTGGACTCATCAAAATTGACCGCGCGTGCATTGATTTTTTCATTTCACTCGCGCGAGTTAAATGCGCATTTATTAATCTATAATCTCAAAACTATTCTGTACTTTACTGTTTTCCCCCATTTTGAATGAAATGAGCCTTTTTGATAATCCAATGATTATTTTCTTGTTTTTATGCTAATACCTTTTTGGTGGTGGTGCTTGCTTGTGTGGAATGCCAATTAACATCTGTGTGCTGTGGTAAGTTCAAGGTACCTGATTTATATCTGATAACAAGTCCAGTGGGACACTGCATGACCTAGACCCTAATTTCTAGCAAAATAATAACAATTTCTAGTCCAGGAGCTCAGCTCTTACACCTAACAGAACAAAATCTCACTTTAGAAAATCACAAAAATGCGCTAAGTCCAGATACATCAACAACGGGGGTTATATGCAAGGACCAAATTGCTGCCCGGGCAGCGTCTCTGAGGTGGCTTGCTATGGGTATCACTCGCTTGGGAAACGGGAGGTCCCTGGTACGAGTCCTGGTGAAAACGCACATTTTCACCACCCTTCCCTTTTCAAGGAGATAGGCTAGAAACAAAAGTTAAAAACCTTAACAGAACAAAATCTCACTTTAGAAAATCACGAAAATGCGCTAGTAAAGCTAAATCCAGATGCATCACAGATGGGGGTTATATGTAAGGACCAAATCGCTGCCTGGGTAGCGTCTCCACGGTGACTAGCTACAGGTATCATGGTCCCTGGTACGAATCCGGGTGAAAACACACGTTTTTCACCACCCTTCCCTTTTCGAGGAGACTAGAAACAAGAAAAGTTTAATCAATCAATCAATCAATGATACAAGTACTTGCATAACATGCATACCCCATGAAGGAGTCTATTCGTACAGGGGACCAACGGCTTTACGTGACTGTCCGACCACGGAGCAAGTAGAGTAAAGTTTCTTGCCTAAGGAAACAAGGATACGAAAACCGCCCGGCCCGGGGCTCGAACCCACAATCTCTGTATTACAAGACCCGTGCTCTAACCGCTCGGCCACGCTCCCCTCTAAATAATGATCAGTTAGGGATAATCATCACTTCAGTTCACTAGGCTCTTGTTTTCAGAGTCAATCTGCAGTTTTCAAGCAACCTGGTTTATAAATTGGGACTGCAGACTAATACAAAAACCAACGATAAAGCAACACTATAGGATTTGGTTTAAAAATAGATTTGAATTGAAACAGTTTAAATTGCAAGAATAAAAGTCATTACAGTCATAAAGAAAAAGAAATAGTAAAAGAAGGGTGATGATTGATAAGGTGTTCCAGAGATATGCATATTTCAATTGGATAGCATAAAACTTATCTGCCCAACTGCTTTTTGCTGAGTGTAAATATACAGGATGTTATTAACATAACATAACACAGACTTTGTCAACTTTTTACCAATATCACGTATCACTTGGTATGGAAAGTTCCTGTCATACTTGACATTCCAAACGATTCATAAAAAAGAAATCATTGATGGGAGGTGTTTTTAAAGAACAAGACAAATCTTTAAGAACCAATGTTTATTTGCTAGGTGAAAGAATAAATATGATTGATAAAGGTGTTCCAGAGATATGATTATGGATTTCTGATGCATATGGCAGAATAACTTAGTATGCTTAGCTAATGCATACTTGAAGAAACCTATACACTTTAATGTTTGCCAGCGTTAAGCAGGAGTCAGTTAAGCAGGAGTCATTAAATTGAATGATCACATTTGTGACAAAATTGATTGGAAAAGTTAGGAGCTGCTCAAAGATGCATCAAATAATCCCGGGCAAATAATAAAACACATTGCACACAGCATAAATTTGCTTGCAGTCATTTGCAAATATTGTACTTAGTATTTTGATTTTGATATTTCTAAGTATGTATATCAAAAATTGGGAATCATGTTGAAATGTTTACAGTGGTATTATACATTAGGAATTTTAACAAATGAAGGCAAATAATCATGGATTGATAAAGAAGTCTGTACTTACCAATGCCCATACTGGTGGGGATGTTAGCTCAAGCATAATACTTCTTTCTCTGACAGTTCTTCTCAATTCCAGGTGTAGCCCATCTATGCCTTCATTCAAACCCCAACAACAAGTGTTCTTCAGCAGTTTTCTTTTCCTATACTCTTGTCAATTTCTAAACGATAAAAATACTAACATAGAAACTTTCATTGACAAAGAGACATATGAACTGTACTTTGGAAATTGTCCTTCAATTGTTACATGAATTCAAAAATTAAACTAGATTATATGCATGTATGTTTGATGACCTCTTTCTTACCTTCATCATTTGCAGCGTGCCTCTCGACGAAAAACAAAGCTATTAACTGGATCATTAGACCCAGGAGATGATGCAGACATTTCAAATGGACAGAGTAATGGTGTAGAGACGGCAACCGGAGACACCACAGCAGAATAGAACACTGCAGAATTTGTATTCCACATGGAATTTCAAATGGACAGAGCTATTGTGTAGAGTCAGCTACCGAAGATACCACAGCTGAATAAAACATTCTATGAAAAATCTCAAATGGACACAGAATTGGTGTAGAATCAATCGCCGGAGACACCATAGCACTCAGTTTGTATTCCATGCCTTTTCTCCATTTAACATGCATTTTTGAGATTCTGGTCATAACTAATGGCTGGGCTCATGGCTGCCCAGGACCTTATGCATAATTGAATATTTGCTATTTATTTGCTATAAACTTCTAAATTTAAAATTTGCACTGGTGCAGAATGTATCAATGGACTGCAAAAGCTGACAAAGTGGCATTATACGCAATTGTAGATGTCATGCCATTAAACTAGCAGTTGGGCTATAAAACAAGTTGCAGATCCAGATTGATTCGCATCTGTCAGATCCAGATCTCCTTGTTTATGCAATACACATAGCACAAAATTGCTAGATCTGGATCTGAGCGTGTAGATGCAATCTGCATGTTAGGTGGTTTATGGATATGTGACTGATCTGGATCTGCGTTCCATGTAGATAGTGCCTATATGTGCTGTCCAAGAGAACATTCAGGATTAGTGCCAGATTTAAATACCATCAAGGATAGACATTGCTACTCATATTTGGAGTACTTGGAGGACATAATATATGTACATATTTTTGATATCATATTAGGTATGGTGTATACAATAGTCAGACATTCATAAATTGGGCATTAAATGGTAGATATATATTATACGAATATTGACTGCTCGTGAGGGCAATAGTAAAGACTATTGCCCCAAAGTGATCTTGAGGCTATATACTATTTCCCCGAGACCGAAGGCCGAGGGATGTTAGTTTCAACATCACTGAGGGGAAATGGTTTTTACTATTGCCAGAATGAAAGAGCAGTCATTATTTGCTTTACATACCAATTTTGTTTTGAGAGGACAAATTATAGTAAAGGACTATTGACTGGCTCAAATCATGTCAATTGGTATAGAATAAATGCTATAAGATATTTGGTATTGAAACTCCATCTTGGCCAGAAATGCACATAAGATCTTGTAGCTTTGAACTATGGAGTCTTAACCTGATAGAGCACCTGAGCATTTCCTAATGAGCTTACAAAAGAACGCTCAGAGGTTTCAATTTGTATTGAGTGTATATTACATTAGTATGAGCTGTATTATGACAATTCATGACCGAAAGGGTTAAAATATAAATATGTTCAAAAATGTGATATATTAGATGATGTAAATTCATGGAAATAGAAAGATTGACCTATTCAGTACTATATATTATATAGCAAATTGTTTCAAATAGCATTACTACTGTAGCTTGTTTCAGATAACCATAGATCTATGTCAAACATCAACGTATAGGCGTAGGTGTTAGGCTGCGATCACATAGAAGTATACGGTATTCGCTATACGCTTCCAAGGGAGGCACTCAGACTGTTGAAATTTCACGGATTGTCCTCATCACTAACCACATGAGTGTTTCCCCAGGAACTTAAAGCGAATAACATATACCTTATATAATGCATATAAATTCTATGTGATCGCAGCCTAACGCAAGCTGCTTTTTTTATCCAAATACGTTAATATGCAACAGAGCGCCGTAATGGTCCATTCATAGTCTAACGATTTCATCGCACGACGTCTGTCGATACGCAGTCTTCAAACGCGCTGCGCATATTGCGCTATAACTCTTGAAGACTGTGTATCGGTAGACGTCGTGCGATGAAATCGTTGGACTATGAACGCACCATAAGGGGCGCCATAGTGTGGTGGTTAGCGATCTCGCCTCACACACATTGGGCCCTGGTTCGATTCCCCATGGGGGCACTTGCCGGAATGGAATCTTGGAATCTTTGCTTAGACGATTATCTGACTTAGTGGTAGCATTGGGCAGATATTCTAGATCTACTCCACTCCTCACATGTAGTATTTAGAGTTGGGTAAATATTTCATGAGAGATCGTCGTCCTTCAGAGGGGACGTAAAGCCGTCGGTCCCATGTACAGAAGAGTCATACCTGTACATGCAATCGCAGCCAGTATCGTAAAGAGTATGGTATTCTACCCCTGACTGTTCCCAACCCCGTTTCGGTCAATTTCTCGACTTCAAAATCCACCTGTGCGTTTCATCCTCAACCATATGAGGTCGCACAATATTGGAAGAAAGAAAGAGCCTTTACATGACTGAAAATAGAAAATGCAGATTAGGGTAAACAATTTAAGGGTCTCAAACTGAATATTATGTAGTAGTTATTAAATTAAATATAAATTATATATTTGGCCCTAGTATTCAATGAGTATCTGATGG
>JXSR01S057391.1:61948-81073 GCA_000969725.1 Ophiothrix spiculata | reverse complement strand
GAACTATTTTACTTTTTAGAATCTAGAAAGCAATATCTTGGAACGTATTTCTCATTTTTTTTTTTTTTGGAATATTGCGTTCCTGAGATATTGTCAAAAATTGGTCCAAAAAATGTCAAAAATCCCACCGCTGCAATCATTTGTGGCAAAGCATTACACTTTTTTACATTTTTTGGTAATATTTCAAAAAGTAAGAAAAAATCAAGAAATTGAGAAATGCGTTCCAAAATATTGCTTTCTAGAACAAGTACATTAAAATTTCACTAAAGCACAATTTAGTTAGCTTTCTCGTAAAAGTTTTGGTCAAAAAACATGATTTTTGAACCTAAAGGCCAAAATTACACATTGTGGTTCAAAAATGACCTCACCTTAGCATGAAAATCCACTTCCAGGAATATATACATTTATTTGGATACAGCCGTTTCACCAATTATGTACAGGTAATTCCTAAGTGCCTAATATAAGTAATTATAATTATGTCATTAATTATGCAAATTAGATGCATATCTTTAGTACTTCAAAGCTAAACAGTACCAGCAACTTATATGGAAAGCTTGAAGTCAAAATATTCATCGGTTGTGGAGTTCTGTGATCTAGATTCCTGATAAAGTGTTGGAAAATACAGCTAATTAAGTCACTAATTATGCAAATTAACCATTTTTTGATGTATATCTTAACATTGTAAGCTATTTTCTTGAAGCACATGATGTTAGCAACATACTCTGAAAGTTTGAAGCTTGTGCAATAAAAACTTTCAAAGATATGATCAAAAATATTTCTTATAACGTGTTGGTAAATCATGAAAATACAGCTAATTAAGTCATTAATTATGCAAATTAGCCATTTTTTGATGTACAACGTAACATTTTAAGTTTTATTCTTAAAGCATATGATGTTAGCAACATACTCTGAAAATTTGAAGCTTGTACAATAAAAACTTTTAAAGATATGATCAAAAATGTTTGTTAAGACTGTAATATCTTGGTGCCATGCAAATATAAAGAAAATAAAAGAGTTGACCTTTGACATCTGTTCTCCAATATAGCGCGACCCAACTGCATAAAAATCCTAATATATCCACAACGGAAGGTCCGATTTCAAAAATTCAAAAAGATTTTTAATGCTGAAAGTTCCTTCTTTCATCAGATAAAGAAATATTGTGCATTTTTAGTTGGATAATTTTTGGCCTGAAGTGCCTATTTTCAGCTACAATGCTACGTGCAAGTTGTATTTTGACAAAATTGGTATTTTGCAGATTTCAAAGCTCGTATGCATTTCTTTAACCCCTAGCATAATATCATATTTTATTTCAACATTAAAATATATGAAACTCACATTTTCTATCTTAAACTCACATTTTCTAAAGTTATTTCCATTGGAAATGTGCATAATATGAACACACATTTTTTTTCTGTTTTAGGCATTCTGACATGTCATGCTTTTGAAGAATCATAACTCTACTTCTGGGCATCATATGAATTTAAAAGAAGTGACATTGTGCTATTCCAGATGTATTCTGCACCCCCTATGGAAGGCATGTCCAAATAGGACACTTCCAGTTGGAATTCATTTCAGGATTCCAATTCCAGCTGTCATTTGGCCTTCAATTCCAGTTGGAGGGTATAAAAGGCACAGCAAATTGTTGAAATTCCAGTAGCATAACATCTATGGGGAAGCTATGGAATTTCAATGCCTTTTCATAAACTCCAGTTGTAATTTGTTCAAATTCTATTTTGCACCCTTATTCCAGTGCTGGCACATCAAATTCCAACTGTCATTTTAACCTCAATTCCAGAAGTGCCTTCCATAGGGGGTGGGGGGTGCAGAATACATCTGGAATAGCCCATTTTAAATCTGAAGATGTGTTCTTTTTGAATCTGCAATAAAACAAATTTGACCAGGGGCAACTTTACTGGAGGTTTGTGATGGATTGTCACATATTTGGTTTCTCATTTACAAAGAATGGTACGGCCCTAGTTCTAATTTACTGTACATATTGATATTCTGTATAGAATGGGACAAAACTGGCCATGTATTAATATTTTTGTAGATCTAAGTTTGGGTTTTCATTGCCTATATTGTCATAAAAGTTGTCATAGAAATTTGTAAAAATTTGGTATATAAAACAGAATCATAGTAAATCCTTGCATGTGTGCTTCTCTGTATACATTTTGTCATCATATCAAATCTAATTTAGCCGATGGAGACCTTGGGGCTCACCAACTTGTATTCAGATGTCAGAATAATGTTTGAACATAAAAATGCAGAAATAAAAAGTGCTTTTCACTATGATTTTGTAAGGCAAAAAGGTTACCTGTGTAACATTTTACCAGGAAAATGCATTTACTTTTTTTACTTTGATATTTTTAAATAAGAAGACCATTACCATTTACATTCTAAAGGTGGGAAAACTTAAAAATAATTGAAAACGTTGGTAGCAGTAACTAAAACTGGATTTTTTTGCCCCACCATGCAATCATGATTTTTGGTAAATTTGAAAAATCCCATTTGTTATTTTTAGGGTATACATGGAGAAATTGTATATACCCTTGTTGAGGACAGCTTCTTGAGTCAACTCCCAAAATCCTGGGTTTAATCAATTTTAAGAGACCATATTTTGGCAGCATATACACCTCTGAATACAAGGGCCCCTCATGTCATTTTCAAAAACTTTGTGGTTAATCAATCAATGATACAAGTACTTGCATAACATGCATACCCCATGAAGGAGTCTATTCGTACAGGGGACCCACGGCTTTACGTGGCTGTCCGACCACGGAGCAAGTAGAGTGATGTACGGGACTACGAGTACACATAATTAGTTGCCTGCACATCCCTCAACAACAACAAAAAATCACACAATTTGTGAAGTTTGTGTACATGTACAGCAGGCTGATGTACAGTTAATTTATCATACCACTATAAGAGAATTTATGACCATATATGGGCCGCTGCGGCAAAAGGGTACAGTTGTCGGCTCGTACATGTTGCTCATTGTAGCATATCTGATGTATACAACTATTATACATCAGATATGCTATGGTGGACTACATGTAGGAGACAACAACTACTGTATCCTTTTGCTGTGGCGGTCCACATATTTGGAAAAAATAAGGGCTCAATATATTTTGTATCATGCCACTGAGCGCATCGAGATGCATTATATTCTGTCATGCACAGTATTATACGGTAAAACATTCATTAAGAGGTGTTTATTTCATTTTTGTGGAATAATGCTAAACAAAGTTGCAGAAAAATATATAAATAGTTTGATAATTAAGATTGATTTATATAGTAGTATGATAAATTTGTTATTTGGTTCAGCGTTGATATGATATGGGAAATTATCGCCCGCTCAATGTCATATCCAGGCTCGGCTGCACTTTGACTGGTTAATGCGCTGTGCAGATGATAATTTCCCATATTATACCAATGATGAACCAATTAACGAATACTCCAACAACAACAAAATACATAATTTGTGAAGTTGTAATTTACTTGTACAAGTAGACCATTTGATAATATAACACAAACACAGACAAAAGGCAATTATTTCAAAATCAGATGATATTGTGCTTTACATATTAAATATATGATTTATTTGGTAGACAAAATACATTGGTTGATTAATATCAATCAGTTTTTAAGAAAATAACTTCAAATCATAAAATCAAAACTCAGAAAAATAAAAATGTTGAGGAAGTGAGTGATGTTACATAGAAAATACATAATATACATCAAGTCATTGCTGAGAAATAATCAATATATGGGATGCCTCACCCCGAAAAGGGGGACTTTGCGACAGAACACTTTTCGAGAAAATGGCGAAAAATAGGCAGCAAAAAATACAGAAAATAATAAGAATTTCCAACAGATTTTCTGTTGTAAAATTTGATTGCCTTGATCAATTTGAACAAGTAAGGTGTCATTTTAAAGCTTAGAAAATTCTTTAACAAATGAAATGATAAAATCAAAATTGATATCATCTGCAAAGTCCCCCCTTTCCAGGGTGAGCAACAACATATATTTGCAAAAGACCATGTTTTAAAGAATAAATTGAGATCACAATGAACTTCACTCGATTTCAAGAAGCCAAGTTATAATCCGCGAAGGTGACTTGTATCTGTTACAGATCCCAAATCTTTGCATTCTTGAGAAAAATAAGAAAACAAGTCAAATGTCTATTTATATATCTTTAAAAATTAAGGGCATTAAAATTTGTTTGCTTTTTAATTGTTTTGCATCTGTAAAATCAAGGGCACTTATATTCATAACACTTAATTGGGATGCTTTTTGTTTTTTAGTTACCTTACATTTCATCCATCTGTCTGTTTTATGTTATTTTTATTTTGAGTTTGATGAAAAATAAAATAGAATGAAAAAAAATAATTCTGACTTCTAAGATACATACAACAAACATGTAAATAATCAGTTAACAAAACCATTAAATACTATGTATGAAATAATTACAATGATTTTACATTTGTGGTTTTCATTATTTACAAACTATAAAACAATGTATACACAAATATTTGTTGATACAAAATTACTATGTTATATAAATACCCATGATGATTACTGATAGTACATAATTACAACAATATACCAGCACATTTTCCATCCAAGTATTTTTATATCATCTCTTCATTTAGAAAATGTATAATATGGGTCCACCTGTTTTTTAGAACAGCTAAATCTTTTTGTCATTTGATTGGTAAATCTAACATCACATATGATTGGAAATGTTGTCCCATTTAATAATAAATGTTATCAACAACGAATTTAAGCATGGTCATATTGTAAAATATTCCCTAACAATTTAATTTTGCAAAGAATTTCATAAAGCTGAAATGTATCACCTCATGTAATGGAACAACTTTTACCTTAGGCCCCCCAAAAAGAACTCTGTCTCAGGTTCCTTAGGCCTAAAACCCTTAGCGCTACGCGGTGGGGTTTTTTAGTCAAAAAAGGCTATGCGCACACGGAAATCTTATTTTTATTACGTTTTTAGGTCACTATTTTTTTTTTCCGGCGGCCGAAATTTTTCCTTTTTTTCCCCCTCGATGTAAGAAAAAAATTAAAAAACAAAAAATTTCCTGAAAACCTAAACAAATTTTTAACCCTATGCCCGCGGGAAGCTGAGACAGAGTTCTTTTTTTTTTTGTTCTTTGTTTGGCCATTGCAGTCATAAATATTCATTATTTGTATATAAAAATCCATGAGACTTTGTATATATAAATCTGATGCTGGTTCCTGAGTCTGTCATATCTCAATGGCAACGTTTCGAAATGGGAGGAAATTTTTTCTGATAAATCTACTACCGTTAGCCATTTTGGATATAGCAGAATTTTGCGATCCATGTCAATAAATTCTAGTATGATCACATCTACTGAAGCTATGATCACAATATGAATGACTGCAAATGATGTTCTAGGATTAAATGATCATTTTCTACAATTTTTCAACATTATGGTAAAACATTGTCATGAAAAGGCATGAAAATGTATTGATAAATAACTAACCCATGTTGGTTGTCAAATTGGCTTACATAGCTTTTTCTCTCAAAACAAACTTGAGTTGATCCTTATCCATAATACAGCTACCATAGCAGCAGTTTATGCTCCCAACCATGTACAAACTTTAAATCTACGATTTCTATTAAGTCAAGTGCTTTCTGCTTTCAGACAACCAAATGTCCACAACACAACTCAAATATTAATTCTGTGATGCAACAGTGTAAATAAACCAGAGAGGCATTGCTTTTTCCCAGGGGGTATCTGGGAATTATGGTTTAACCAACTGTGTGCCAAAAAATGTGAGACTCAGTTTTGGTTTGGCTTGGGAAATTTGAAAAGCCATCCATCCAAATATAAATTTTCAACGAAAGGGGACTTAAGGTCAGATTCCTTTTATCCGTTTGTGGTGCGGTTGCGGTGCGTTTTGAACAGTAAGGGTACTGGTAGTGGTATAATTTAAAGCACAGGATTGAATGGAGCTGACTGGTATCAGGTTGAAAGCTGAGATTCAATTTTGTACGTCCGTTTTCAATGCGGTTTCATTTCATCATCTTCTTTAATTGCAAAGTTTCCGCATGACCAAAACGGATCAAACGCTCCAGGGACCGATTCAAGTAAACGCATGGGTTTCCGGATAGCCGCACCACAAACGGACCGGATAAAAGGAATCACTCTCGCTGAAAACCATTTTATCGATTCAAACACACCCATGCGGAATCGCATTGAAAACTGACGGTCAAAATTGAATCTCAGCTTAAACCGGATCCTATTCAATCATGTACTTTAAATTATACAACTACCAGTACCATTACAGTGCAAAACGCATCGCAACTGCACCGCAAATGGATTAAAAGAATCTGACCTTTATCCTTGTACCAAATCTCCCCATTCTGAGTGAAGTTATTAAAAAATCATTTTTTTGCACAAATTTGTGCTATTTTGGAACAAATTTTCGTAAGTTTTGAGAAGAAATACCAAATTTACATGGCATGGGTTAGAACCCGGTACCCTCACACTCCAACCCAATTACCACTATGTCAAGCCACTGAACATGCACTGAAGGATATTTTGGTATGATAAGGTTAGGTTTATCCACTTGTGCATGTAGTAGAAAGGTATTGTTAAACAATATAAATAAGATTGAACTATCATCATTACAAAAACTAAATATTTAGTTCACCATGAAATTAATTGAGACAATGGATCAATACCATTTTAGTACTAAATAATTTCATAGAATATTCCCAAACTTGTGCAAATACAAAAATGTATGTATCATCTGAAGTTTACAAAAACAGATTTTAGTATTATTGTTACTTTTTTGTGCATATCAGTTATCATATATATCTTTGGTGAAACATTTCAAAAGGCAGTGTTACACTTGGATCACTTTTTACATGTCACTACTTTATAAATCATGAACATTAAGACACAATTGTGGTTTTAGCACAACTTTTTGATAAATGTTTATAATAAAATAAATTTTCTGACCTGAAACCAAATCAAAAACACTTTCTTGTTTCAGACACACAAAAAGTAAATGTAAAAAAAAGCATCATTGAAAATTTGCAATTAACTCTTAGAGCGGCGAAGGCAAAAATTTGGTGTTTTCATTAATAGCTGCTTTTACTATTTCTATACATGATCTACTTGCAGAATTGATAAGTTTATTTATTAGAAGCAATGCAAGTTTTGTAAAAAATATGGATGTTTTTGTGATTGGTTATGCATTTAAACTTGACATTTCAAAAATGTTGCTATAAGGCAGCTATTAATGAAATCATACAATTGGTGCAATTTAAGGTGTTAAAGAAACTTACAGACTCACGTAAAATACTGTTTTGGAATGCACTCGGGTTTTTGTTTTTTGCGAGTTGCTTGGAACAGGGCTGTGAGAGTCAGCTGATAAAAACAATCTGAAAATAGTGACAAAATTCCAAAAACGGGCTGAATATAATTACACACAAAAAAGCTGAAATTATTGACTCTATTGAAGGCATGAAAAAATCTGAAATCAGATTAAAATCTGAACTCTCACACCCCAGTTGGAAGTACATTAATCACATTCAACATTCACAGGATGAACAAGTTTGATCGAATGAAAATCTTGATCTAGTGTTGCCAGAAATACCTTTAAATGACCCCTGATCAAATGATCCCATTTTGTTCTCAGCAACTTTTGGGACCAATTTAGCTTACCATGTATATATACTTTTATGCAGTACCCAAGGGGAAACATTCAGAAATGAGACCAACCTCTGAACCATATGGAGCAATTACAGCAAGGTTGCGATCACATAGTCATAGAAGTATACGGTATACAAAATTTGCTATACGCTCCCGGGGAGGTACTCATATTTGAAATTGACAGGTATTATCCCTGCCACTACGAATATGAGTGCCTCTCCTATTCGCGTGTAGCAAAAGTCGTATACTTCTATGTGATCACAGCCTAACAGTCTCATTCCCAAGAACAAAAGGATATGAAATGATGGGGATCGAACCCAGGACAAATCTGGACAAGATTTCACTCAAATTTAAAAATACATTGTAAGAGTGGAACACAGTACAAATAAAAGTTTTTGCCATAATTCTTTGGACAAAACATGATCATGCGACTTCAAAAATGCAGGGTGCCCGACATATTTGTATACAATGGGCCCTGCGCTCTGGATTTGTCCAAAGAATTATAGCATGAACTACACATATGACTATCTCTTGACCCTTATTGGCCCTGACATGGTTATACTCTCTTAACTTCAGAGACATCCTTTTACAGTTGAGACAGTTGTATCTCTTAATGTGAGCATAAGAACTACCCATTTAAAACAATATGTCCCTCAAAACAGCTCGCTAGTCCGAATTTGAAAAGCGGCTCACCATCCGAATTTTAGAAACAGCTTGTTAGTCCGAATTTAGAAATAGGCTCGCTAGTCCGAATTTTGAAAAAAAGGTATTATAATATACACTTAATTTTTCCTGTTCGGACTGGCCAGCTGTTCTTAAAATTCGGACTAGCAAGCTGATTTTAAAATTCGGACTAGTGAGCCTATTTCTAAATTCGGACTAGTGGGCCTATTTTAAAATTTGGACTAGCAAGCTGTTTCTAAAATTCGGACTGACAAGCTGTTTTTAAAATTCGGACTAGCGAGCCTTTTTTTAAATGCGAACTAGCAAGTCTATTTTCAAATTTGGACTAGCGAGCTGTCCCCTGTATTTCTTCAGGGGTTATAATTGCGAGTATTGGGCATGTGTTCATATGAACTACAAAGGGTGTTCAGAACATGCAACCTCTCCATTCCAAGTCGATTGTACCTATATACAATGTACCGTAATATTTGGTAAGTCAAGACTTCAGTAATTGATGAATGGAAGGAAGTTATGGAATGATTGTTGTTTGTTTTTCCAAAATGTTATTGCCTGTAAATAGCATGAACAGCATAACAAGAGAAAATGAACACTTGGCAATACGATCATCATAAAGTCTTGAAATAGCTGCCATGTTACATAAACTGGAATGGTTCTACAGGAAACAGCATCACCTGATGAGGAGAGCCAATGAGTTATGGTAGGAATATATTTGAGGTTTTTACATATTGGCGATGTTATAAATACCACATAAGTGACCCGTCATATCGAAAGGTACCTTAAGGTTGGCATAGTAAATTAGGAGATACGGGCCATTGAAGTTGAGTATAGTCAAAAATCACGTCCAAGATCGAATTTCTAATTTCATCAGAAACGTTACCTTTGAAGTGTATTCTATCATATTAATCAGGTTGCAACATCAAAAAACATAAGACAAATGTTTTAAAAACTGAGATAACAATCCTGTCTCCATTCAAGTTTTACCAGTACAGAAACTTCAAACTCGATTTTCTCAGAACTTAAGTTTTCTGAATCAGCCCGATGCCTTTTATCAATTTGGATGTAACTCTGCAATCGAACAACCAATAACCAAAAGCAAGGTGTCATTTTAAAGTTTAAAATATAATCTTTCAGATGAGATCATCCCTTAAGGTACCTTTCGATATGACAGGTCACATATGGCAGCTATTGCAGAAATTACTTTCTTGCATTATTTCATTCCTTTATCAAATATTTGCACCATATCACTACAATCTGTGTTTCTTTATTCTTACAAAACAGGTGGTTTTTTTCTATATTTCAAAATTACCGATCAATCAATTATCAAATAATTGATATCATTGATAATTTGACAATTAAGAATATATAAAATGTTGGCATCATTGTTCACATTTACAGACAAATCATATACCAACATTTCCATTTTTCAATAAAATATGATCTTATTTTTAAACAATGATTACATATCATCATACAAAACACATATTACAATACAAGTGTATCGCAAGCCAGGCAACCATGACTGTCCAGTATTTTGGTTTCAAAATAAAGGATTTAATTTAAAAACCTAAGCTGCGTCGTATTTTTCGTTCAGCTCAAAGAAACAGATTTTCATTGTATTTCACCCCATGAAATGGCTTATTTGTAGTGCTAGATGCAAAGAACCCTTAAGCTGGTCCCTTTATCCCTGGCAACTTTACATGTAATGATGTGATAAATGATGATTATCCCAATATCATAGACCTTGCTTCCAGTTTGAATCTTTCTTGCATGTGTAGATATACTGAAGAATTCAAGTCATAAAAACATACACAAAAACCTTGTCAATCATAGATTTGAGTAACAGATGAGCACAATGCTTTGTGATCAATCAATGACTCTGCTTCTGAGCAAGAATGAAGGTGGTTTAAGAGTAGCTTTTGCATTGTAGCTTGTAGCTGTGACGGATGACCAAGCATAAATTTGGAGTTGTCATAACGAAGCACGACACATTTGCATATTGCCGCAGTTGTCTGTCAAAAGAAAAGTTGTATTCCAACTCAAAAGATGTGTCGCTGCGACCATCAGGACAGGGTATTATGTATATCGGCAACATTTTCCAGGTGCCACATGGTCGAGTTTGCGCACTGGAATTTTTAACGTCATGTTGGTCGTACGACCACCACGACAGACACCATTAATATCGTTAATTTGCATTGTTAAATCATACACACATTTGCAACACATAAGCTGAATTTATCTCAACACAAATGCAAATGGAACTCCGGTAGTTTTCACTGCAAATGACACCTCAACTGATCTCACACTCAAAACCCAAAACAAATCGCGACAGCAGACGATATGAAACAATTAAAATCCAGCTTTCTCAACTCGGTTTACATTGCAGTTTAAGGTGCATTTACACTGTGACGAATTACGGGTAATGACAAGCAACAGAGACCTGTGGATTTCAGTTTTGAATTTTCCGCCCGTTATCGTTAGTTAAAGTCAGTTAATGCTCACACAATCCACTAGTTTTTAGTTGCAAATATGTTACCCTCCGTTGAAGCCGTCACAGTGTAAACCCACCTTTAAGTAATCATGTTTAGTTGAAATATGGGGATAAGATGCACTTTTGAGAATATTTTTTGTGACATGTTACTTTTTCATTCCTACTTTTTTAATAAGTAAATATCTATGACATATCATACTTAAAGCAATACTATAAAGTGTTAAAAATGAAGCGCCCCCTGTCACCCATGACTTTTGATTTTTTTTTGGGCTTATTGGGTTTGTTTTTGGTAGATATGAATACCTTCCAAATGATTTGGCTCAAAGATGCTTACTTTTTCTGTTATGCCCATTTGTTGAATTAAATTTGGGATCCCAAATTTAATTCCACATGTATTACCGTAGTATAGGAAAGCATGCATGTGCTTTTATCCATTTTTTGGTGGCAAAACAATTATTTTCACAAATACTCTTGAAAACACTTTTAGATAAGATAGTCACATTCCTCCATTTTACGCTGTTTTTACTATAAACCATTGTTGATCAAAATCTTATAGTATTGCTTTAAGTAATATCTAAAACTTCATGTGTTAAAGTAAACAAATGAGTGACAAAAATTTTAGTAGAATATGAGAGGAAAAAATATATATAGTAGTTCAATGTATTATGTACATAATTGAATTCCAGAATTAAACAATGACCTAAGTCCATGCTGCCATACCCAAGCCATGGTAGCTAAATGAGTACTGAGCAATATCCAATACTGAGTTTTAAATAGCAATTATAGTCATCATTGTATAGGGCAATATCCTTAGGCCTTGGTAGGGAAGCATGGACTTGGGTCAAAGTTGCATTCTACATTGTTCTGGTATTCAAATAATGATCAAGTGGTAAAAAGCAGAACTGCTTGTTCTCAAGTCTCCATCACAATTGTCTTAAAATTCAAAAGATATTAATATTTCCAAATATTAAATTTTGCCCTTGTCCTAATTACAAAATTCAAATCAGAAACAGCTCCCATCTGTTCACCAGGGGCACATCAAAATATATGCAGCATTCAATACCGGTAATGCATAATGTGTCTTATTTGGTTAGACAAATTTGAAAAACGTGCCACCATGGTGACAAACATAGCTCTACTACTGTCTGAAAAATATTTCCTTTATTCTCAAATTGAGTCTTATGCATACAGGTTAAAAGTTGACAAACACATATAGGAAAACCATACTGACCCAAGTCCATGCTGCATTACCCATACAAAAGGAAGTGATGATCAATGCCCAGTATTGATTTTGGAATAGCAATTATATTCACCATCATATGACAATATACTTTCTTTGGCCTCAGTAGGGAAGCATGGACTTGGGTCAGTTTAGTATTCCTATATTCAATTGTAAACTTGGATGTCTATGATGCTTACATAACTCTGAACTCTTTTCACATTATAAAGGAAATGAAATTCTTGACTGCATGTTGTTTCTAACCATGGCCACTCACATGACCAAGTGATCTGAGATTGTGAAAACAGCTTTATAAATTTCAAATGTCACAAATGTACAAATAGTACAACTTCTGTACCAGGCCATGGCTTTCATCTTGTCATGTGAGAGCAAGAAAGTCATATCTGCCATTTTTCATAATTTTGCATCGCACACTATATAATGTCCAATCTGATTGATTTTTGGTATGATAGTGATAAGATATTAAAAATATAATATACGGCAACCATTACAAATACGACTTCCTTGCACCCATTACAGATACGACTTTCTTGCACTCACATGATGATCTGCTATATAAACTTTGAAACTGTATGTGAAGGCATCCACATCCAACCTTGGGGTAAAATAGGACTCTTCTGTGGTAATCAATACAAAATAATCATAATTCTGTTCACATACACTTGGACCCTTATCACATACAGAGAAGTTTAATATAGTACACTCACTTAGTAGTTCATTAGCTTTATGATTAAACATTCTATTATGGACAGTACCATTTTCATAGGAACTCGTAAGTTAATGACACTCCAATAATTCAATTAAAGTCGAAGAATTCTCAGTGTTACATACTTCTGGGTCATATGAAAGTATTGTACCTGTCTCAGAATTATCAGACTTATATTTGAAATTGCATGATTACATATTATTTTTTCAAATCATCTGAAGCATGCATCTTAGGGTGATAACCACAAAGTCAACCATCTTCTTTGTCTAAATCTGTTCAATTTGTTGGGCTAAAAGTGCGCATCTAGTGTCCATGGATTTCTGTAGCACCAATGACATAATTTGCTGCATAGAAAGAGAGTTTTCTAGTGTGGGGTTAGTTCAGTGCCGATTGATTTTGTTCTTTTCCGATTTTCAAAACAAATTTTGGTCGGTGAATTCGTGGACCAAAAGAGACACAAGTATGATATGTCATTTAAGGTCACTGAATTATTGGATGGTCCATGAATTACGAGTTCATACTACTGCATTACAAAAAGAGAACACCTTTCGCTACCTCCACAACAATCAAAAACATCTGACTGCGAATTGACCAATAGATTCACAGCACCAGCAGTGTCAGAATTCGAAAATGATGATGGCAGTTTGATCACAAAACTCTCTGTCATTTTGACTTACAGAATGGAACTAAAACTGGCTTTGTGTACAACAAATATTTCATAAAAAATATACATGCAGCACAAATGGAACACTTTTCACTTGTCCAACACATCTTTTTTATGTTTATCTGGCGAAACTATAAAATCGCTCATTAGTAGTCTGTAAAATAACACTGTATTGACGGCTAGCATTATAGAGAGTCCTAAGGATGCGATTGCGCATAAAACCGTCGGTACACGATGAATATTTGATAATAGCCACCGTGACATCCAGAGAAGAGTTCCGAACCTGAACAGCACAAATGTGATGATATTGACGACACTATTGATTCTGAAAAATGTTGATTTTTTGGAGACACTTAGCATGAGCAATAGCTGCCTTGCATGTAGAAAAATACTGTTAACTTCTGCTGTCAGTGCAACAAGGGCATATCCTAGGTAATTTTTGGTGTACATAGATATTCCAAAACAACAAAATATCTGAAAGAAAAAAGAGAGAAAGTATAACACAAATTTAGTTCTATAAATTTCTCAATGTGAATTAGAACATGGTATCAAAGGGTACCCTTCTCTTAGATTTTGGAACAGGACCTCACACCCAGGGGGGATTCAGATTTAAGTTGGATAGGGGTATCTCAAAAGTTTTTAACTACTTAACCCCAATGCTTACCATAGCCCGAAATCCTTACCCTAATCCTGGTCTGATCAGAAAAAGCCCATTGTCAAAGCATTGAGGTCAAAGGGTTAATTAAAAGACGTAAGAGCAGAAGTGTGCAATTATTTTTTAATGGACTAAAGTCCATTAAAGACCCAGAAGAGTTTCCAGTATGTTATGACAATGTAATCCATCTAGATGGACCTCACCAGCGAACGAAACGATTTTATATGACTCAGGCTTGATACAAATTGCTTACAGGGCAGAACATCCTCAGTTCCTGTGATGCCGGAGTTGAGTGTGCCTGAAATCCCTTGGGCAAGGAACTAACTGTTCATTGTCTCATGAAAACCCAGTAAGTCACTTTTGAAATTTTCAGGGGCTGTATTAAAAGCTCTCCTGAATTTCTTCTTGAGCAAATAGAGGAGCTATCTGGAAATATAGATGTAAATACCATCATGCAAGGCGCTCTATAAATTGAGCTCCTATAAAGCATTTGAGGGGAGCAGGGTGGCTCAGTAGAGCTCACTCCCCTCAAACGGAAGTCCCTGAAAACCTGTAATAAACTAGGAGAGCAGATCCTTTCAGTGATGGTTTCAAAGTGGACTGATCAAGGTTCTGCTCCCAAAGATCTGAAGTGAAATGGGCCACTGTGTAGTGTACTGATTTAGTACTGATGCTGAACAAAATCCAGGGGAAACTGAAAAAAATAGTAGGTATGTGTCGCACAGTTTCCAACATAGAGTCTTACAGAACTTATTTTTAGTCCAAAATAGGGCCTAGGGGACTATTTTTTTCCCCAAACAGAGATCTTGCGAGGATGCCTGAAAAGAGATCTTGGTGGCAGCACATACCTGTACCTCCACCCCACTGCATAGAATTTCAAAGTCGGGGATACGAAGTGCACTATTATAAATCACCTGAATCTATTTTATATACTTTTAAACTGTAGGACATTCATGTTTTGTAAGAATCAATAGTGTATCATGTTAATTCAATTTCATACAAAAATTTTTGTCAAACCTGTTTTGGAATTCCATCTTTTTTCGTGGGAAAAATTTTTACCCTCTATAGGGGGGGGTCGGATATTATCTGGAATAGCCCAATGTCAGTCACGACTTTGTGCACTAACATCACATGACGACTTGTGTCTGAGAGTTCAGGTTGATTGGTTTGGAAACCTACACTCCTCAAGTTAAAATAATACTTCAAAACTGAAATTGGAATCACTTATTTGCGACAAACAGGAAATCACATGCCATCTTTATGAGTTTCATAACAGGTTATTTTTAGAACCTTTTACAATAGGATAACCAAAAGAATATTGTTTGATCAATAAGCGCTATCTTGACAAATAATAGATGAATTTTGTCAAGATAAGAAATAGTTATATATTACAGAGTTAAGGGCAAGGTGCTTATCACCATATTCAGGAAAATCAGACACACAAAACAAAATTTAAATGGATTTTCTGCCTTAGCTTGACAGAATTAATGGACAAACCTTTGAAAATTTCCAATTTTCGTTTTGAACTTTAAAACTGGTAAAAGATTTATTTCAAGTCGGAGTCTATATATCAAACTTGAAGTAAATTTGTGATGACTCGTCCCGAAAAGGGGGACTTTGCGACAGAACACTTTTCGAGAAACCGGTGAAAATAGGCAGCAAAAAATAAAGAAAATAATAAGGATTTCCAGCAGATTTTCTGTTGTAAAATTTAATTGCCTTGATCAATTTCAACAAATAAGGTGTCATTTTAAAGCTTTAAAAATGTAATAACAGATGAAATGATAAAATCGATATCACCTGCAAAGTCCCCCCTTTTCGGGATGAGCCATCACATTTATGCTTTAATTAAAAAGCGTTTTCTCAATTCTGTTATTTGCATGAGGATTCCACATTAGGTAAGACTCCTGAAGTGCTCTTATAATTTTACAGAAAAAACAGTCTGTTTTCTATGCTGATATCCACAATCAGGAGGTAGACATACCACTTACCCTAACCATCTCTATCACACAAAATCCAAAATTGATAGGACAGGCTTTTACGATGAGTGTTCATCATTGTTTTTAACGCATTCACCATCGCACAAGTTAAATAGCACAGGGTCAATTTTTATGACATCAAATTACATTATACGCAGCAATTTCATTATTTATTCAATTCCTTAATTTATAGCCATCTGGCCTATTAATGAAAGGTGCAATTCATGATTCTGATGTGATTAAAACCTCACCTCTTTTCTGCAAAATAAAAAGAGAGAACAACATAAACACATGTTGAAAATTTCATTTGAACCTGATCATTCATTTTCAAGTTATGAGCTAAAAAGCTTCATGGGCTACTGTATTGCCTCGACAGTAATTAGAAGCCCGGGGGGGGGGGGGCTACTTACATTGACGGAAGGTATGGGTATGTGCCGCCCTCAAGACACCTGTTCCGCTCCCCAGGATGCTCTTTTCCAGATTACTTCAGTTCTGAAGACCCCATTTTCAAAGAAAATGACTCAAAAATGTGTTTTATTATGTTTTCAAGCTAATTTCTAGCGATTTTCAGCTCAAATCGTCCTATTTTTATGGGGGAAAAGGCAGTTCTTGAGACCTCAATTCGGGGGAAAAATCAGTTCCATAGACCCAATTTTTGACCAAAAATCCATTCCGCAAGACCCTATGTTGGATATCGCGGATCTCACACACCTACCAAAAATGTTTCGAGTGCTCCCCCTCCACCCCCGGGGATTAGAAGAAGACATACTTTGTTGTTTTTCTTTAAAAAATGCAAACACATTTGCAAGAATGGTTTTGGATTTTTAACATAAACCAGTCAAGAATTTTTTTTAGCTAAAAAAAAAAAAGAATTTTGATAGAGGTGACCTTGGGGATGAATCTGATCATGAATTGCCCCTTTAAATTCAAATTATATATTGATCACATGATCTCAAAAACATATTTTAATAAACACATTCAAAATTAGCCATCTGAGCCTAAACATTACATGAATTATAGGAATTTGTCTGACTAATTAAAATGCAAATCATGTTGTAATATCATGTGTCCTTTTCTCTCAAGGACAATTTAGTTGGTTATTTTCATTAGTCTGTAAATCTAATACATGTGTAAATTTTCAGTGAATTATAGTGAATTCATGGATCTATACCAGAATTTGGTACTATACAGCACCGCAATGTCTGTTGTGGTGGTCACAAAACTAGCGTGACGTCAAAAATTTCAGTGTGTATACTCGAATTTGTCACAACTTGAAAATTTTGGGACAAGCTGATATATTGATTTAATTGGCTTATTTTGTTGTAATGGTCACAACAACCACAGATTTTTAAGGATCTGTACAATAACAAGTCATTTTGAGTTGGATTAAGTTCAACTTCTCTCATGACAGAGTCAGACAATCGTAGCAATATGTGACGCGTTACATCAAAAGGTACAAGTTGTCTACCTTGGACAAAATTGAGATTTTTGTGTTACTTGTAAGAGGACAAAATAAGCTTTAAAATGATACATTGCTTGTGAAAATTGAAGTTTTAGTTTCGAAGTTATGATGAATAAAGACGGTTGTTTTCTTATTATTTTCTTTATAATTTACAAGCTTAATTGGCCTGTATCTCGAAACTTGCTTGGCCGACAACTTGTACCTTTTGATGTAACGCGTCACATATGCAAATGTGTCATCCCAGATAAGGACAACTCAAAATTGCCATAGCTGCCAAGTGATGCTGCTTTCATACTTATTGTCGCTTTGCAGCTTTGCAGCTCTGTCGTCTGCTTCATTTCACACTTTTGAAGCTTTGCGGTTTTGTCGCTTTGCAGCTTCATGTCACTCTGAAAGTTGAATTGCAACTCAAAAAATCTTGTTGTGCGACAAAATTTTGCCGATATCAATTATCTCAGCTACATGTAGATTTGCCGCTGCGACAACCAGAAGCGGCAGGTTTTGCGGAAAAACTACACAAGTATGAAAGCAGCATAACTGCAACAGCAACTCATAAATTCCAGCGGTTTCTCAACATCGTCTGCCAATACAGTCTTTTCATGCTCTGATAGTACCCTCAAAATTGAAAGACTGTATAGCGGTAGATGTCAAGTGAAATTGCTGAAACTCTTAAATGCATCATATATAAATTTAAATCTAAAGACCATTTTTAATTACGGGAGGAGCAGATCATTTTACATAAAAGTTCCATGGAGCTATTTATTGTATTTAAAATGACATTTTGTTTCCATTAGATTTGTTACTTTGGTTCAGTTCAGATGACACTTTATTCAAAATACCTAAGGCACCGAAACCAATTGCCTTTGGATACCCTTTTACATTTAACTTCATCACCCTCAAAACTGAGCTATTCTTAAACACATAATGCCTTTGTCCCCTTTTCAAATTCTAGCAGTTCAATGTTGAGTACAATTGAGTTAGGCACCTGGGTGCAAATAATAATAACAAACTTTAAGCATTTTTCACATATTTTACTGGCTTGAACTAAACAATTTACAGCAAATATCTAGGCAGGTTATTAGTTGTATTATTGAAAGCATTAAATTTCCTACCAGTCATGAAATTTTGAACGCAACAAATACGTAATGTAAACAAGCGTATGGCCTCCTTTTTTAAGGATGGTTGTAAAAGCCATTTTTTGGCTTTACTTAGTTGATTTCATTCATGATGCAGTTACTATTATATATTTTGTTTCTTTGGCATACATGTATTCCATATTTCAGATGATCTTGTTTATATGCTTTGTATGGTATTTTAAGACAAATACTGGATATCATTCTACTCATTATTTATACATAATTTTTGTGTAGCAATTTTTATTTACACATATGTTTTCACTAGGGATAGGAGAGCACTTGATTTATGTGGTTGGGCTAATCAGACCATTCTTCCTATCCTGAATTGCTTGCCTACTTGTTATAGTTTAAAGTTTTTTGTTCTGTATTTAATTTGTCAATGAATATGTAAAGTAATATTTTCATGTT
>JXSR01S057391.1:41942-57850 GCA_000969725.1 Ophiothrix spiculata | reverse complement strand
GTGTTCAGTCAGTGGAAAGTCGGCCTTGCACAAAACACAATCGGGCGTTTTATGATGTATTGAATTTATTGTTCGTCGGATTATACGCACCGGGAGATAATCCGCACTGATATTTTTTTGTCAATAAAACACAGATAAACCGCGGATAATAGGGCGGAAATTACGGTATTAATTGAACCAAAACAATTTTTAGCAAATAATGAATTTTTTCTTGAATCTAGTTCACAAAACGTGGGGGTGATTTCATAATGCGGGCGGGTGACGGGAAACCGGTTATCAAGTTTCATTAGCCTAAACTGTTAGTTCATGCTGGTTGCTGATAGCAAGACTTGCAATGTATCTATGGCTAATGGAATTGTAGGATGAAAACAGTGCTAAATCTTAAAGGGCATTGGATAAGTTCAACATCATCCCCAATTTTTTCCCAAACATTCTAAGAGTTTTGCATTATTTATTAGAAGTGTTAGCAGTAATAATGGCAATATGCAAGGTTTAATTTTGTTACTAAAACCCTATGGTCGGTATGTTCAAAAGAGGTTTGAGAGTTAGACCAGGTTTAAATTTTTTCTTGACCAATACGGTCAAATATGTTTGTTTGGTAACATTGTAATATCATCTTAAATATTGAAAGTTGCTGTAGTTCAAAAATGCTACAAAAAGTCCTTTTATGGCAGTAGTAAATTTGAGTTACATCTGGTCTAACTTTAAACCTGGTCTAAATCTTAAAACCCTTTTTGAACATACAGACTTACATAATAGATATTTAAAATTTCAATCATTATTAAATATCAGTATAGTATCAACAACAATTAATATTGCCCTCTAGAGTTTAAAATTGGCTTAATTAATTATCAATTATTGTTGGCAGCTACAAAAAATACTGACCTTTTTAGTTGACTTTTTAAAATTGTCTTTATCGGCAGACCCCATGCAAAATTGAAATTTATTTTATTTACCTACCATTTATGATATAAAACAATGTTTTACAAACAAAACTGAACTTCTTGCCTCAGTACATACTGTTACAGAAAAGCATCATACCCAAGATCAAATTTTTATCAAACCTTCAAAAAAAATTTATCAACCCTTCAGAAAAGTAAAAATCTAGAATAGTCAAAAACTAGTTTTTGACTCTTCTGAAGGTTTGATAAAAATTTTCACAACTTTTGGCAGTTAGTGAACTGTTATTGTCGAAAAGACCAAGTGTAAACCATCTGCAGATAAAATTTTGAAATATTGCTCAATGCAAAGACATATCTTGTTGTACATGTACTGATGATGACAAGTCTTTTCCGACAACAAAAGTTTGCATGCTGTCATTATTACCACTGACACTTCAAATAATGCCAACAAAAATGTGAGAAATGTTTAAAGGGACATTGGACACAATTTAGAAATTTTTATTTGTGGATGATTTACACTTCATATAATATTCAACTACCAGATACTGGAAAATTTTTGATCAAAACTTTCAGAAAAGTCAGATATTTAAATTTCATATTGTTTGTTGATCTTGTGTATGAGACTATTCTCAAAATGTATTTATTGATGCTATATATCAAAATAGAGCTTACAGGTGTAGGTTCCTATCTTAGCATGTGTGTTATTTACTTTCAACTGATTGACCTTGACCTCTGAAGCACATATTGTGAAATTCTAACCTCAGCTTACTTCTTGTTTTCTCTTGAGAGGCAAAAGAAAGTGTGCAACCCTTGGTTAGCACTACAATCGGGCTCGACTGATTTGGTTTACTGACTAGAGGCCCGCCAGGTTGGGCTGTCAGTGACTTTATAGATCACTGTGTTCTATGTAGAATTAGTGGATTTATATAGGTGAGGGTTGCAAGTGCGACTACCCTTGGTATGAGGCTGTTATGAAAATACAAAAGAAATAGAAAATAGGTATACCAATAATTTTCTGTGTTTCTCTGTATCTCTAAAAGTATAAAGAATTTGGAGGTGAAATTTTGGATTTAGAATCAGAAAAATATGGGCTTTGATATGGTATCAAAAAATATACTACTTCCGGTTGAGCCCATGGGGATGAGAAAGTGATCAGAACCTACACCTTTAAGATTTGTTTGTAAAACAGTCCTTTCACATCATAGATTACAGAAAAATCAAAAGACATTTTGAGTTTGCATAGATCTCCTTAAAGGCCAATTTTAAAAATCCAACTATAGGGAGCAGTATTTATCGTTGTCGACAACGATAATTAAAAATATAAGCATATCTAAATATTTTGATATGTAGTGTTTGAATTTGACAATTAAACTTTGAATGCTGTCATTGTTAACGATAATACTTCAAATGGTGCAAATATCTCAAAATGTTTGGGGAAAAGTTTGGGGATGATGCTGAACTTGTCCAATGTCCCTTAAAGAAAAAACAAGAGCCACAGGCTCAGTAACCCCTGCACGAAAGCCCGTTAGCAAAAAAAAAATGACTTCAAAGAAGCATTTTTTGAACATTGTTTTGTTTTAAATAGGGCCTATAGAAAATGGTTAAAATCAATATAAAAATCATACACAAACTTGTTAATACAAAATCTATACTTTTAAACCAAAAAATATCAACATAGAAAAATGTGCTTCCTTGATGAGATATAGGACGTTTAAGTTCAGACTTTAGTATACTTTTACATACAAATAGACATTTCAAAATCGCTCAACCGGATCTATCGTATTACCAAATTCTCCGAATTCAGTATATATGATGCGTCATGCAATTTTAGTAATTTGAAATTTTGAGAGACTTTAACCTTACCACACCAACCCCACCCCACCCACACCCACATCTATGAAACAATAAATCAATATTTATAATTGCTGAATTAACGCATATTGTCATATTTTCAGTATATTTTTATCAATATATCTATGCAAGTACCATAAATGTAGCACCTTCCTATGGCCGAATACTGATTTTTATTATTATTTTAAATAATTTGACCTTTGACCTGTGAACTTTGACCTTTGGGGGTCAAGGGTACTAAAAATGTGTTCGGTATATTTTTATCAATCAATCTATGCAAGAACCATCATTCCAGCACCTTCCTTTGGTCAGATACTGATTTTTGATCATTTTTTTAGTAATTTGACCTTTCTTGACCCCAATGACCCCCTGGATGACCTCCGATCAAAAATTCCTGAACACCCCGAAGGAAGCCCCGCCCAAGGATGCCTCAACCCAAGTTTCGTCGAAATCGGTCGAAATCTGTAGACGAAGAAGCGTTTTAAAGAATTTTGGAAAGCGCCCTCGTTTGACCCCCGATGACCTCGGGTCGCAAAATCGCGAACACCCCCGTAGCCCCTCTACCCAAGGATCATCCTGTGCGAGTTTCACGAAAATCCGTCGAAGCATATACGAGAAGAAGCATATTTACGAAAGTTGAACGATAGACCGATAGACCGATAGACCGATAGATAGACCGATAGACATGATCATGGTTAGATAAACCCAGGCACTGCGTGCATGGGTTAAAAATGGGATGATATTGAACTTGTGCAAAGCCCCTTTAATATCTCAGCACATCTTTGCTGGCATGACATTGGCATCATATCAGTATCATTTATTCATGAATCTTAGCTTTAATTTATGAAAATGATGGACTACACCAGGCTTGAACAGCTGAGGTGAGCTTGCAATCATTAGAAAGGGCAAGGTACTTAGCATTTTTACTTTAAAGCAAGAAACAAGTTTCAAAAGAATTTTAAGCCAACATTGTAAATTTATTAACTAACTGACGTACACTTTCTAAACATGCACATATCAGATTTGGCTAACTTAAAATACTAGTCAAATGTTTCCAGTTTTGAATGAAAACAAGAAATAAATAATAGTTTCGTATCCAGCAATTGTTGCGCACAGCCAATTTCTAATCATTCATTCTCACAAGTACACAAGTTCCCTTTTACGAAATTGAGTTCTTAAGACCCCCATTTCACAGAAGAGTTTGGAAATTTTGGCTTCCAGAAATCAAATTGACCCCACCCCTCAAAAAAAATGGTTCTCTAGGGTCATCTTTAGGACACTTCGGTTCTCTAGACCCCTTTTCAGAGTCAATATTCAGTTCCCTAAACCATGCATGTTTCAGAAATTGGTGTGTTACACCCCTACAACACCAAAGTTGAGTGCCCCCCTAATCTACTAAATATTCTAATTGGCTACTTCCATTCTGGAAGCAATTGCAGCCATCTTTCATCAAACTGATTGATTTGTGTGTCCATCTTATGCAACTGATGATACAGATGGGATAGATAAATTGCAATGATGTCCAAAGGTCAGGTTCGGACATATCTTAGTTATGGTGTGATCAAAGCCATTTAGGTAAACAAACAGTCATGTTATATATTACTCTTTATGTAAAATATACTGCACTGTGTTAGTTGGATTTGGAAGTTCAAAAGTTCAAACCAAGATTTTGGAGTAAAAGACTGCTTTCCTGCAATTTCTAAGTATCCAGAAGCAAATTTTCTCAGATGCTAAGTTCCGTAAAAGCAAGTTCTTTGTAAACTAAAAATCTTCAGTTATTAAAGGGGCAATTCATGATCCACTTTTCACCCTCAAGGTCACGTCTATCAAATTTGAGTATTTTAGCTTATAAGAATCCTCAACTAGTATATGATACGATCCCCAAACCATTCTTTAATATGTGCTTGCATTTTTGAGAAAAGTTAGAAAATGTGTAATTTTCCAATTATTGTCGGGGCTCTGACAGTAATTACAACACAGTAGCCTATGGGGATTTTCAAAATGCTGAAAAGCTTGTAACTTGGAAACGAACGGTCGGAATCAAGTGAAATTGTCATTATATATTTATTTTGTACTCTTCTTTACATTTAGCTAGAAAAGAGCCCACATTAAAATCATGAATTGCACCTTTAATAGATCCCTTGTGAAATTTTCTTTTCAAAAATATGTTTTATTAATAGGTTTTTTTTTATTTATTATTAATACATGTAGTTTTAAAGTTATGATAAAAGAATTTTATAGAAATTGTGAAGCTTAGACCTCTTTTTGCTAAAACACTCAAATTCCAAACCCTCACTATAACTAAAGCTTCCATTCCTCTGCGATACAGAAAATGGACAAAAAGCATGGATTATGTGAAGTATAACACCGACAATGGGAAATGTAATGCAGAATCAATTACCTAAAATTGAACTAGTATCGAATTTACAAAATAAGTATGTGATTAAAAATGTATTGAATTGAAAATTTGATGTAATATATATTGGGGCAAACTACTTGAGAGCTCAGAATGTACATCTATGTACAACTTAATGCGTTCATGCACCTAAGTTTCTACCTTAAACACTGAGTGTGCATGCGTGTTAACATGCGACTTGCTAGTACGCGTAGGTGTAACGTGTAGGCGCAAACACCTACGCGCAGTTGAATACGCAATGTAAATCACATCTGGTTGATGTGCAATCGTGTAGACACAATCTTTACTCTAGGAATGTGTTTGGATAATTATGCAAGAAATGACATTAGCATTTCCATAACATGTAAGTGGTTTTGAGTATAGTGGAAAATCATGTAAATAAAAAAAATAAAAAACTGACTATTGAATTTTTTTTTAAACAGAGAAATGGAGGCTTTAATTTTAACCATCTCCCTATCCTACGTGCAGTTCAAGATTCTTAGCTTCTGACCTACAAGCCAAAATTCAAGGTGAGGTAGACCTTTTAGTTTTACCTACAGTTATTACAAAATGTACTACCACTAATATCAAGTTCAAGTTATATTTGCCTTGGCCAAACATTATGGTTTTATAACTCCAAAATAAACAGGCCATTGACATTCAAGTCTAGAATATGCTTATTTAGTTCTACCTTATCATAATTTCAAGATCAGCTTATCAAAACCAAATAGATACTTCATTCATAATATTGCTTTCTCACATCATCATAGGTCCTATCTATAGTAACCTCATCAGAGTGCTTTTGATAACGATCACAACATAGGTACACATGTTTCCAAAATATGTGCTCCATGTCTTTCTTTTTTTGGGGGGGGGGCAGGGGAGGGCGACAATCTATACATATGTTCCCAAGCAATTCCCATGAGTGTTATGAACACACACCACAAATAGATCGCCTATTCATTCCTTTAGATGCAAAACAACCCCCAGATCATGGCAGATATCTTGGCTATAAAGCGACTGGTTGCTTCAACTCTTGGATTTATTTTAAGAATATGATCTAGATGAGCCCTCAAAGTGAAAAAATATATAGGGTAACCTTAATAATTTTTTGCTAGGTCGCCTCGAACATTAGTCCATCCAGATGGACCTCGCAAGCGAACGCGAAGCGTGGGGTCCATCAACTTACAACAAATCCTGCCTTGGAAATCCAAGGCAAGTGAAATATGATACTACCCTGTAACTCAAGAAGGGGCAGTTTGTGATAACCCAAAACCTATGCATTTCTTTTATTTTTCAAGTCTGGGTCAAATATAACCATCTATTACATAATACCTCTATTTATTTAGCTAGAATTGACTGGTCACCAATGGTCACCAATTTTCTATAGGAGAAACACAGCAGGGGGTTTGGTGTGTAAGTTGATGGACCTCGCGCCTTCGGCGCTCGCTTGTGAGGTCCATCTAGATGGACTACTCGAACATAGGATATGCTCAAAATTTCATTTTCTTTTACTCGCAACAAAAATCTGCCCTCAAATTTTACAAAAACAGCAAAGTTATAGTAATCTTTAACCAGCCTGACTACATTTGAACCACAGAACATGATTCAAAAGAAATTTGATCAAAAAACCTAGTTCCCGCCATTTTTTAAGCCTCTACTTAGAGAGGGCAACCAAACACATGCTCCCGCATTGCTCTGTACGGGCCAAATGCCTTTATTGATGTGTGTCCTCAAGTTTTGAGGGTGACCTGATGTGAGACAAAAATGAATGAACCGATACATCCATCCAAGACCGTAAGCCATATAGCTCCATATGTCTGTTCACATGGACACCCTACCTAAGATCATACTTGTTTTAATTAATATTTTATCCAGGACGGTGGTCATGGCAACTATTACTGGTCGTCGTACGGTAACGATCCCCGGTTGATCGCTGCTAAGTCTCTAAATCTAGTAAATTGTGTCCTTTGCTGCCTGATTTTATCTAAGACCATATGCAATTGCAACACAACAATGATTACAGAAAGGACATAATTTCCTCCTTCCATGGTGCTCTTTAACCAGGACTAAATGTAATATGTATCCTGATTTTAGAACCATTACATTTAAAAGTGATGCTACCTCTCCTATTGAGTCTCCAATCAAAAACACAATTTGGAAAAATAAAGCTGGCTATATATTTAGTCATTTGTTAACACCTGACTACAACAAACAGATGTGCTGGTTGCCATGGTAACTGAATCTGACAATGAATCTTTAAAAAAAAAAAAAATTATTATAATGGTGTAAAATTGATGAGATTGTACTCTGTGGTTAAAATACAACTTACAAATCTAATAATAAATTTATTCAGTCAGTTGTATTGTACAATGGTAAATAAACAAAAGTTCTGAATCATCCAGTAGTAATAAAACATCAGATTTTGGTATCAAATGGGATAGATTCAGCCCAAATTTATTGGTTGATCTACGAGTTGAAACAATATTCGTTGGGTGAGATGCAGTCAAGCATAATAAGTTAAAACTCAAAGATGCAATAAATATTGAGTGTAACTTATCTAATTTTAACATTGAGATCCAATATTTTCAGGTACCAGGCACCTGTACCTACAAATTAAATTGGGTATGCCTGCACTGCAATAACAGTCCAAAACCCACTCCACCAACAATCCCCTATCAAAAAGTATAATTGAAATTTAAATTATCTCATTCCAAAGCCTCCTCTTTCATGTTTTTTTTTTCAATACAATGTACTGATCAGAAACCTGAACGTATGTCAGACTCAAAAGCAGGGGTAGAAATTCGACGCGAATCCGCGAATCGATTCGCGTAAAGATTCTCGCAAATTCATGGCAGCGCGAATCATCATCTGATTCGCGCAAATGTAAGTTTAAAATTTCTTTTATTGCCATGAACTATCAGCATTCATAAATATAAAGTAGTGTCAATGTACCACATGATCATATCTGAGCAATAGAAACACTCCAATTCATGATTTAGTACCATAATGATGATGTCATAGTAATTAATATTCATGTACCCACGATATAGCATGGATATAGCTAGCTTGATTGCCGGCGGACAGGTGGAAGTTTCTGAAGATTCTACTCTAAAAAACGTAACAAATGTAATCA
This sequence comes from Ophiothrix spiculata, assembly GCA_000969725.1. Taxonomy (NCBI): domain Eukaryota; kingdom Metazoa; phylum Echinodermata; class Ophiuroidea; order Amphilepidida; family Ophiotrichidae; genus Ophiothrix; species Ophiothrix spiculata. Next base: position 49,566 of record JXSR01S057391.1, on the reverse strand, counting down.
TCAATCAATGTTTTATTGCATATAACAATAGATAATAGTGCTTCTGGATTGTGATTAGAGTCTAATCTTTACATTAAACTTCTTAACAAAGCAGTGGCTGAGAGAGTGCAAAATTATGCAACCATGATGAATTGAAAATTCATACCAAAACGAACTACACACAGCAGTTAATACTTTTCACCAATAAACTTGAATGAAGTATCACCTGATAAAATTAATAAGCTCAGCCTTAAATATGGCTCATTGTACATGGTTTTTGTTTTTGTTTTTGTTTTGTTATTTTGTTTTAAAAATCATGAAAACAACATGGTCAAACATACTGATAATGACACTAGCCTGACTAGGCCTACAATTTGCTTTAGGTTTCCTTTGTTTATGTGCATTATCTACATTATCAAATTTGATTCACCTAAAATAATTTGCGAGAATCAACTTATACGCACTTTGCGTGAATCATGATTCGCGCAACATCCAACCTGCGTGAATCAAGTTTGATTCACGCACACCAACACGAATTTCTACCCCTGCAAAAGGCTCACTTTTTCAGCACCACTATCACCCAGACCCCTATTTTTTACAAATGAATGTGCTCCCGCCCAAAGACCCCATAATTTTTTATATTTTACTCCCACTAAAAGCTCACCGAATGCAAAAAATCATCAAACACCACCTCATTTTTTGACCAATGACACCTCATATTTTTGTATTTTTCTCTCACAGAATGCCAAACATCATGCTCTCACCCAATGACCCCCCGTTTTGAGCCTATGCTCTTACCGAATGCCCAAGCCTGTCAGAGCAAAAGCTTTGCATCCCCCCCCCCAGGGAGGCACTGACATAGAAAGATTATAAGGGTATGTGCGGCCCTCAAGACCCTCTTTTCACGCCTTGTCTGCTGCTCCCTAGACCTCCATTTCAAGCACAACCTTTAGTTCGCAAGCCTTATTTTCAAAAATGTTCAGTTCCGTAGACTCATTTTTAGACATTTAGTTCTCAAGACCCCCATTTCAAGCAAAATTTCAAAACATTTTGCTTCCAGAGCCCAAATTTTGCCCCAAAAACTAGTTCTCAAGGGTCTTTTTTTGGTCAGTTCTCTAGACCCCCTTTTCTGAGTCAATCTTCCGTTCCCTAGACTAGGGTTTCAGATGTCGGGGCCGCATACCCCTACCAAGTTGGTTCCCCCGGGCTTGCACCCATATCAATTTCACATTTCACTGCACCCTCATCCACCCCACCCACCCCACCACCATGACTTTATTCACGTACCTGTAGATAAAGCTACTAGCACCTCACATTGGTCATTATAGTTGTTTATCAAGTCAGCTAAAATATCTGGTGACCTGTACAAACTGAAAGAAAGCAAACAAGCAAACAAACAAGATAAATTTAGCTAAATTATACCCCGGGAATTATACTGCACTGTTTACAGTTATGACCAGTGTTCCTGCTAAGGCCGTATGGCAATCCATTGGCACATAACCGGTAAAAATTGGTGCAACAAGTTTCTGAAAATGTCTGAGAAAGATATTTTCTAGCTTTATTGAGCCAATTTTCAGCCACAGTTCATGATTTTGGCGCAAGTTCCTCTTCACCTCTCAACAAAATATTTTGAATTGGTGCAAGCTCATAAACCTTAGCAGAGACACTGGTTATGACACACTTTTACACCAATTTTCCATGTAAACAAGTGCTCTTGTTTCCACAATGAGAACAAATCCTCAGTTTACCCATCTAATTAACAGCCTTTTCAGAGCTATTTGTCATTCCCTTGAATGAATATAGGTCCACTCAGAGTACGCAAAAACTGAAGTACAGAGAAGTAAAACAACACAGCGAGAAACTCAATGCAGCGTTACATTTTAAAGCTTAAACTATACAGTATTATATTCAATCAATCAATCAATCAATGATACACAGTACTTGCATTACATGCATACCCCATGAAGGAGTCTTCGTACAGGGGACCAACGGCTTTGCGTGACTTCTGAACCACGGAGCAAGAAGAGTAAAGTTTCTTGCCCAAGGAAATGTTATTGTTTACAGCTGAGCCTAGCATGGCGTTAGAATCATATAAATTACTTACTAACTTTGCTTACTACCATGATTAGCTTTTACACATGAATAGATCCGGCATGGGCCGAATTTATACGAATACACATGGATAGACATGTTCTAATCAGTTAACAGACTGTGCAACATTAATTTAAGGGTCTGATTTGAAAACAGACATAGTGTTCTTTCTAATTTGTGAATAATTTTTAATTTTATTTTCATTCATTTTACTAAAAATGTTGCACAGTCCAGATTATTTTGCCATAGAGAACTTACAAAACGGCAAAAAGATGTAAAGTGAATGGAAATATAATTCACCTTTGTAAAGTGGCATTACTTTTTCAGCTTGAATGAATTATTTAGTTTAAAGTTCTACAAACTTAATTCACAAATTTTTTCGGTATTTAATGCCTTAGTTTGTTTGTGGAAAAAAATGTGTCCGTCTGCATTTTCCGGAAATAAAACCAGGAGTTGCATCAAAATGTCAAAAAATTGCCTAAAAAGAGCAAAAAATGTTTCTAGTTATTAACCTTCCAAGGCGGTGTAATTACCAGGAGTGTAAGGATCAAACATAGTCGGCCTCCAAACAAAATTTTCACTACCAAACATTTGGTTGTGACGTCACCAAATATTTGCCATCGAATTTAAAGGTGCAATTCATGATTTTGATGTGACAAAAGCCTGGTCTGTTTTGTAGCTAAATAATAAGAAGAGAGCATTTTAAATATATACTGAAAATTTCACCTGATTCCGACCATTCGTTTCCAAGTTCCAAGCTTTTCAGAATTTTGAAAATCCCCATAGGTTACTATGTTATAATTATTGTCGGGGCCCCGACAATAATTAGAAAATGACACATTTTCTCACTTTTCTCAAAAATAAAAGCACATATATGAAAGAATAGTTTGGTGATCGTAACATATACAAGTTGACAATTTCTATAAGCTAAAAAACTAAATTTTGATAGAGGTGACCTTGAGGGTGAAAAGTGGATCATGAATTGCCCCTTTAAAGTATGAACCGATAACAAACATTTGGTCCAATGTATATGGCAATTCAATAGCATGCGCAATCTAGCGCGAAATTTTATTTGGTGTCAACTCGGTGTTGACGTTATTTTGTTTGGAGTCACTCGTCATTTTGATGTCATGACCAAATGTTTGGTAGCGAAAATTTTGTTTGGAGGCCAACTATGTTTTGGCCCTAAGGGTGGATTCATACTGTCATACATTCGGTACCAAATGTATACTTGTGACGTCAAAATCATTCAACACCAAATGAAACTGGATGACCATGCCCAGTTGAAACAGATTAAATAGCCCGCTTGTAATCCGGAGATATTATTGATTACAACACTATTCAGCACGTACATGTATTCGATGCTCGACAACATCTGGACACTAGGAAATATATCTTTTTTCCGGTTCATACTTTTTATTCGATGCCAAATATATTTTGACGTCACAAATATACATTCGGTACCTAATGTATGAGAGTATGAATCCACCTTGAGAGTCAAAGGATGTAATTATTGACAAACTATTGATGGTATTTAAAAATATTATCATTTGTCGTTGTGTGTTTCATTTAACCTTGATTTCATCTATATACCAATTAACGCCCTGCGGGGCAGGTTTTTTCTCACCCCGACCCCGACGTTCCCCGACAATTTTTTTCCCGACCGGACCGACCCGATTAAAATTTAGCTTGCCCCGACCGACCCCGACCCGAAATAATTTTTTCTAGACCGGACCGACCCGGACCGGTAGTTTTTCAAGATTTCCCGGTCAAGATGGATATTTTTCCCCGACCCCGAGTTACCCCGAATTTTAAGTCATTAAGATGGTGTTTAACAAGGATTACGATTTCACCTAAAACCGATACGAAAAAATGACTCAATTTAAGACAAATGACCTTATACTTATTTAGGACCTCACGAAAAACGTTCACATGATTTTATGGCCCGATTTTTAGCCAATCATAGATCATTCTAAACGGGGAATTTATGTGATCAGAACCAAATGCTCGTTGACGTCACACAAGTCTAAATGTGCTTTATTCGGTAAAGTGGTAAAGGAGACATTAGAGTTTCAACTCAAAACATCGTGGCAAAAATTGTAATTAATATTTATAGACTCAAAGGCGTAGGATCCTATCATATAATGATCCCCAAGAGCTCAACCTGAAGTAGTACACTTTTTAATATCAGATTGAAGCCTATATATTTTTATGATTATAAATCCAGAATTTCACCTCCAAATTTTAATAGTTCTGTAGGCATAAAACGTTTAAGTTAATTGTTTTTGTGTACTTATGAGTTGTTTTCTTATGTATTTAAACATAACAGCCTATTTAAACATAGCTCCAGCCATCAGTTTGACAGGTGCAATCTAGTTAGGAGTAACTGGTTGGGAGTAATAAGCTGGGCGTATCAGACCTACAACAAGCGATCACCTTCTTTCATTACAAAGTAGGCCTACTCCTAAGTGTTTCACGATATCCGTGTCAGAGACGATCATATTTATGTCAATTTTATGATGGCGCAATCACAACTCAATGAACAGCGTAAGATTTCAGCTGCATGAAATGCAAGACAATGACAAATGACAGATCAGAAACTAATGCAAAGTACGAACGATTTATTATGGACGTGAAAGTTAAAAAATGACATTATAGACACAGCGATTAATTGTTGACCCATTTTATTTTTACCCCGAACGAGCTTTTGCATTTCCCGGACCGAATGTAAACTTTCCCCGACCCCGAGTAAAAATTCCCCGACCCGGTCGACCCCGGTAATATTTTTCCCGGACCGTACCGAACCCGAAAAAAGCTCAAAAAAAATTCCCGACCCGGGTCCGGTCCGGTCCGGTCCGGGAAAAATCGGGGTTTCGGGTTTCCCCGCAGGGCCTTAATACCAATCAGTTGTAAAATCAATATGGTTAAATGAGTGTTTGTTCCCCAGGAGTGCAAAAGTCAAAGAACATCATATTGATAAACTTCCCCGAAAATCTTAAACACCCTTGCATCAAAGATTTTCAAAACACAAAATCCATACATTGACAAAAAGCTTTATAATAACAAAGCTTTACTCTGATTGAAATTTGAAACATCGATGTATCTGGTGGGTCAACACACTTTGTATGGAAAATCAATACATTTTTGCAAACATTGAAGAAAAGTTCTTCACCTGAAAAAGTGAACATCATGCACAGGCCAGTAGCCAGGATTTTTTCAAGGGGGTGCAGATTTTTAAAAAGTGGACCTTTTGGAGGAAATTTTTTGCTTTGGTCGACCCGACACTAATTTTAGTGGTTTTGACAAAGTAACTAGCAAAAAAAAAAAAGGTTTTTAGAAGTTTTCCCAGCAGTTTTTGTAGAATTTTAATAAAAAACGACCTACATTTACGTGTTTTGTTGCTTTGGGTGTTCTTTTGTACATTGTCAAATTTGGAGGGGGGGCGATACCCCCCCCCCCCCCCCCCCCCGTACCCCCATCCCGCACACACACACACACACACACATTTCAAAGTATTTATCCCAGGCTTTTAGCGTACTTTATAACGCGATCTTACAATTTTATATTCACGCATAAGACCATATTTTTTTATTACGTTTTTTTTAAGAACTATTTACGTACCAAAACATATGTGAGAGAAAAATAGAGCCGTTTCTTAATTATAAGTGTTTTTGTCTGATTTATTTTGATTTATTTTTACCATAGAGGTCAATGGTAAAAAGTGGTAAAACATAGTGTATTTTTCTCAAAAACTAAATCAGTGACCCACATTTTTTATTTCAGAAATGTGATCAGCACATATGAAAACACCAAATACCAAAAAATTGGAAAAATAAATAGAGGAATTCTATCTGTACTAGTCCACCTTAATACACAATGCCAATACACTTAACTAGATTACCTATCAGATCTGACCAAAAGCAAAATAAGTTTCCCGATAGTTTCCTTATAAGCGCCTTTTGAGATATGGCTGAATAATGTGTTTGTGCGGAAATACTTTAAACCGCTAGTGTATCTAATTTGTTAAAAGTATGCTTATACATTTTGTTTATTTCTTATTTGTCATACCATAACCTTAATATCTTTTATATTAGCTTCATGATGAAATTAAATGAATTTTACGTTTGGCTATTTTACCATGTGGAATATATTTAGAAGAATGTACTAAAAAGATAGATAGTTTTACCATAATGAAAGAGGAGGGACAATGTTCTATCTAAAAGATAGACAATTTTACCAAATCAAAAGGGGAGTAGGGATAGTCTATCTTAAAGATAGATAGTTTTACCAAGTTAAAGAGGGAAAAGTGACAAAAGTGTTTTAGATAGAAAAAATTATCTTGAAAACAAAAGCTTGTAGGGATTTTTTGTGACCATCAATGGAAAGAATGCCCCAAAATTATTAAAGAAAGTCTGTTAACTGAAAATTGGCGAAAATTGAGTTAGACAGTTTTACCAAACCAGGGCCGATGTGTAGGCAAAGAATACTTTGGTGTAGGCAAAGAATACTTTGGTGTAGGCAAAGAATACTTTGGTGTAGGCATACTTTGGTGTAGGTGACATTCTGAGCTGTAATTCTGCCAATTTTCAAGTAGCTACTATAAATATAACAAAAGTTATGATGTAACAGGTAGAACTTTTTGAATGGTCATGGTACCTTCAACTTATACATGTTAATATTTTTTCACAGGAAGTTTTCCGTGGTTATACCTGGTTATACCTAGAAAAGTTTGTTGCCTCCAATGTTTATTATGTAACACTCTCATATTAACAAGGAGTTATATTGCACTACTAGTAGTAACCATAGTCTATGTAGTAACAGTACTACAGAATTGAAATGCCCACTGCATAAGCCCATTCCACACAAGGCCATAAATGGCGCAATTCCTTGCTTGTCAAATAAAATGTTGATAGATTACCCAGGCCATGCTCCAACATACACTCGTGCTTTTGCGGCAATAATGGCTTGTAGATTGGCCCACTTTCAATATGATATACATGTAGCTGGGACTATAAAACCTACGTAGGTTTTATAGTCCCAGCATGTAGTGACAAAAGTATTTCAGATATTCACAGTATCATGGTGTGATTTTTGTTGCAAGTGTTTCATTTTATTTTAGCAAATCAGTTTTCTATAAGATTATAATGGCTCCTATAGCTATAACAATATTCATTTCTACTTAGTTTTAAGGTCCTACACAAGCAAAAACGTTTGAGGAGGTGTAGGAACAGGCAATGGATACGAGATAACGAGAAGGGAAAACCAAGGGTGTCATAATGTATTATTGTGTGAATTAAGAAAAGAAGATCCAAAAGCATAGAAATTTTCTGAGAATTGATTTAAGTCCTTCAATAATTCTATATCTATTATAGGCCCTATATATGTTTGAGCATGTAATATCTGATCTAAAATAGTTAGAGTAAGGTTGTTGCACTTGAACTTTTGCAATTCTACCCTGTTAAGGGGGCTAGCATTTTCTTCGGAAGGGGGTGGGTCCCAAAAAAGCGGAGAGACTCTGCAATTTTTTTCATGACCCCCCCTATCCGAGAGCTGA
>JXSR01S057380.1:94576-108240 GCA_000969725.1 Ophiothrix spiculata | reverse complement strand
CAAATTTCATGAATGTAGGGTGCACGGTTTGTAAAATATGCCATTTAAAGCATTTTACACATAAATTATGCAAATTAGGTACTTAATTAGCATATTTTGTGCTGAAATTGTTGCTGGATCCAGATCGGCTCTGGGTCTACCCAGTCACCAAATATCATTAACGTAGGGCATGCGGTTTTTGAGATACGCTCCGGACGGCGGACCGTGACGGCGGACTGAAAATTGCATCACTATATCTCTTCTGAAAATTTTCAGGCGAGACAAAAAAAATTGGCGCTGTTTCAGCCACAAATAGGGGTAAACTAGTGAAAATGCCAGCATAAGGAATTTACGGGCGTGTAAAAATGACAAACAAACTAAGAAACCGATTTGTTTTAAATATTTTTCTTCTACCAGTGCATGAGAGTAGCTAAGCATCCAAAAAAAAACCATGTCTCACTTCTTATTGAAAATATCCACCCATATTGAGGTCATTTGTTCAATTTCAACAAATGGACCCATTTGACAAGGTGTACAACGGGAGTAGGGTGAATAAACAACACAGCACAGCCACTGACGTTAAACCAGTAAGGTGAGGGAAATAATAACTACAGTAACTGTACTTACTCCCATAATCTTTAAAAGTACTTATTTCTACAATACTTTACTGATTTTTACTGGATTAATGACATGAGGGGTGCATATGAGCAAGAAGTTACCATAGACTGGAGTCGGTTCGATCATGTATCCCATTGTATCAACTATGTCGTACTTAATCCTAACGCTATTCAAACGCAAATTAAGTACGCTTTTGTATTCACGTCTCAGAGCACATATCTAATCAAAAGACTCGATTAGTCGAACCAATGTCCACTACTTGTATTCATGATTTAGTGTAGCCTTTTTACCGGAAAGCTGTCATCAACCTATTTGATCTCCATGATCACAGTACATTTCATCATTTGTACGTTAACAACCGCATTTGTTTTATTATTGTGTAAGTTGCAAACATATACCGAATGGACTAGAGCTGTCCGTTTCAATTACAAATATCTTAACTGTACGCTATCAGTTTGGTATGAATATTCTTGTAAAACCACCCTCTTTTCATTTATTCTGATCACAAAGTGCCCTGGAGTGCACTTTTGTCATATCTTTGTTTTAAATCATGCTTCTTTGTGTTATAACCGGATTAAATATAACATGGTTGTTTTCTGGCACTTATGAATGTTAAATAGTAGCATAGTTCTGATGCATTTTAAATGCAAAAGTCATTATAAAGCGTAATTAACTCAAATTCACCTCTGTTGGGTGTAAAATGATGAAAATCCATTCACTCGTATATTTTAAACGAAAAATCATACAAGGTCAAATTGTACTGGATGGCATGTCTTCCAAGATAAACTTTGACAGATTATAACTTGACTTGTGGAAGTGGAGTTAAAGGGACTAGCCTAGATTCCACTTAGAATTAAAAACTTATGGAAATGCTTTAGATAAAGCTTAAAAGTGTAGTAAAATCCAAAAAAGTACAAAAATGTACACAGAAATGGCTCAAATTGACAGCGATACACATAGTTGTACACAGGTGTAGAAATATGATCTTTTTAAGATTTGAAACTAGAAACACTTTTTCAACCATTTTTTGTTGCCGGCAACAAAAAATACAGCTGGTAAATAATTTCATTTTTCTCCTCTGTTACACAAATTCAGCGGAAACTACTGGTAGGACATGTTAGCATAATCATGTACTATCGATACATGTGAAAAGAATATATAGTCAGAAAATCAGCGGACAGGATCTAGGACAGTCCCTTTAAGTTCATCAATATATGCTTTTATTCTTATATATAACATGGTCTTATTAATATTCAAAAAAGTAAAAACAACAAGAGGCAGACATTACTGCTTATTTGTTTTGGGCAGTTACAAACAACAGCTTGCATAAATATAGTTGATATAGGTAAATCAATTCCATTTATTTTTTACCTCATACAGATGTTTCTTACTCTCTGCAATCTATTTGTACCTTATAAAAGTAGTGTAAAATTCAAATCACAGTTTCTCTTAAAAACATTGAAATGTTTGGGGCCTGTTTAAATCTAAACCAGGGGCCAATTTCACTAACGACAAAATCCATTGCAAATGCTGATATTCATCGCATATGCTGATATGAATGTAACGAAGTGCAATTGGTTTAGGGAAATGGATTTCACTATTACTATAATAATAATAATAATGTGAGATTTTTGAGCGCTCATAACAAAGAAGCCGCTGGGCGCTGTACATACTTGTTAACGAAACCTAGGAAATATACAATTTTTACAAATACAAATTGTTACAAACAGAATCACATTCATAGGAGAAGTTATAGGTAATTTCTCATGCAGTCACTGAAAATAGTCTTCAAAAAGCAGAGTCTTGAGAGTACGCTTGAACTGACTAGTAGTCATTATTGGAGCAGAGTTCCTGATTATTGAAGGCAGATTGTTCCAGAGTTTTGGTCCAGAAATAGCGAATGATCTTTGTCCATAGAAATTTGTTCTTGGACGCTGCGTGGGAAATCCGAAAGAGACTTGAGATGAGGATCTGAGAGTGCGAGCTGGTGTATAGCGGCTGAGCAAATTAGCAAGATATGCAGGAGAGTGATCGTGGAAAGTCTTAAACACCAGAAGGAGGATCTTATATTCAATGCGCTTAGATATAGGCAGCCAATGGCATACATGCCAACATTCTAATTTCAGAAAGAGGGACAAATGAGAGAAAATGTTTAAAAAGAGGGACATTTCTGAATTTCCTATACATTACTGTGGAGAGATATTTTCAAAAAGAGGGACATCTACTAAAATCACGGCATTTAGTTAAGGTCAAAAGAGGGATGTCCCTCCAAAAGAGGGACAGTTGGCAAGTATGCAATGGAGATCTTGTAACACTGGAGTGATGTGATCTCTGCGTTTAGTCAGCGTGACAAGATGGGCTGAAGCGTTCTGTAGTCTTTGGAGTTTTTGAAGATCGTAGTCAGGAAGGCCCACAAGGAGAGAATTACAGCAGTCAAGGCGTGAGGTAATGAAAGCGTGTACTAGACGCTCAGTGGTAGCATTGTCAAGGTATTTTCTAATTTTGCCAAGCTTATAGATAAAGCCCAGCCACTGCGACAAACGTTGCTTATGTGAGTCTTTAGCAAGAGATGACTATCCAAAGTGACACCGAGATTGCGGGCTTCAGGGCTTGGATTGATATCTGTATCACCAATCTTTAAAGGTGCGATGCGATGGTATACAAATATTAACTGCTTATGAGTGTGATGGTAAAAATATACCATCCCGAATTGAAAGATTGATTGTTCGGCGAGTGAAATGGAACAATTAATCTATCAACGAGGGATTGTATATTTTTACCATCACACAAATATAAGCAGTTAATATTTGTTTTATATAACTCATATATAGATTTTAGTCATTTGATAACACATCTAAACTACTGTACTCACCCATTACCTGTGTAGCAGAAAGCAATGCAATAGGTCCCTATTGTAGTTCTGATTATACTATCAAACGGATGAAAGTGATAGTATACAAAATAAATCACAAGGTCAAATTTGAACTTTACGCCTCATGTGAAGTTGATCAGTCCAAATTTGACCGAATGATATATTTTGTACTATTGCAAGTACATAGGCATTCAATATTTATTTTATATCATGATATCACACAGGTTTGTTTCATGCTGTGCAATAGTATACAAATATTGAATGCCTGAGAGTGCAATAGTACAAAATATATCATGAGGTCAAATTTGGACTTTTCTATTTCACGAGGCGCAGCCGAGTGAAATGGATCAGTCCAAATTTGACCGAATGATATATTTTGTACTATTGCACGTGCATAGGCATTCAATATTTGTTTTTTATCATGATATCACACAGGTTTATTTCACGGCTCAAATCACTGTAATCATGATATAAAGACTGCATTACCTTATAAATATTCAAGAGATGTAATAATAAAGATTATATAACTCATCCATAGATTCTAGTCATTTGATTGGTAAGATTGTAACACGTGACCATTTGTCATTTTTACTATCACTATCATCCGTTTGATAGTCTTTAATTACTATCACGTTCATCCGTTTGATAGTACATCGACTCTTATCATACTGGATTGAAACTACAGTGTACAGTAGGGACATGTTCTGCTACATGGATAATGGGTAAGTACAATAGTACAATGTGTTATCAAATGACAAGAATCTATAAATGAGTTATATAAAAAAAATATTAACTCCTTAATTCGTGTGATGGTAAAAATATACCATCCCTCATTGAAAGATTGATTGTCCATTTCACTCGCGAACAATCAATCTTTCAATTCGGGATGGTATATTTTTACCATCACACTCATAAGCAGTTAATATTTGTATACTATCAAACAAATGATAGTGATAGTAAATATGACAAATGGTCATGTGTTACAATCTAACCAATCAAATGACTAGAATCAATGGATGAGTTATATAAAATTTATTATGCGATGGAATTTGCCATCGCATAGTTTTGTGAGGCTGATGGATACTATGTGGATACTATCTTTGTGAAACTCAAAATTCATCGCACTCGACATTTGCGATGACCGTTCGATGAATTTGAATTTGCTAGTGATTCAGCATTCATCGTATTGCGATGATCTTAGTTAAATAGGCCTCTTTTCCTGTTCCTGAGAGGGCACATTCAAGTTTCATGCTAAGGTCTAAGCACTACAAAAGCAAATTTGATGAGACAAGGTCTCACAAAATGAGTCAAAAGTTGTGAATCAAGATTTTGAATAAAAGGCCACTAAAGCGAAAAATAGGTCAATGCAATTTCTGTTCCACACACTATACTCAATTATATCCGAAACCTTAAAAGTTCTTTTGACAACCTTGTATTTTGAAATCTTAACGGAAAATGAAGTACACCCCTTTGACAAATTACGTACCATTAAGCTGGGAATATCAAGAATACAAAAGTGTAATAAACTCAGTTTTGAAATTTACAACTTTCCACTCATTATGCAAAAGCTGGTCTCATGTAAAACATCTAGAATATTTAAGAAAGAACATTAATCGTTACACTTCTTCAACTTCAGAGTCTAGCATGTTTGGCATGTCTCATAATGCCCTAGGCATATTCACTTTGTGGCGAGATTACATCATGTTTAGGGCATCATATTGGGCTGAAATTCAGAGGATGCCACCCGGAGACCGAATTACATCGATCAGTGATGTGCCGAGACCAGATGAGATGGCATATGTAAGCTGAAGAGGTACCCAAGCATGCCACAAGATTAGAACATTGTGTGTTGACTTGCCCTTTACGACCGACCCAAAATTTGCAAAATTTTTGGTCGCTTTCTTTTCCTTCTTTTTTTTTTTTTGTGAACTTTAGCCTAACTCAACAGTGCATTTGGTAAAAATATCATGATATTTGGGTTGAAATTACAATAATATTCACAGAATGTTATATATTTGCATGGAACAAGCATATATATCTTGAATAATTAAAGCACAAAACGATGAAAATATTTATATAAACTATTTTGTTAAGTTTTTTGGTGTCCATTTATAAGAAAAAAAATATTAAAAAAAAGATCCAACCGACCGACCATCAATTTCACCATTAAAGGGCAAGTCAACATCTTTTTTTTAGGCCTAACATTCTGCTGCCGACTTTGGGCCAGTTGCTATGTGACGAAGGCATTACCTATAGTAATGCCTTCGTCACTAGTAAGTCAAATGAACCTGTCGACCCATTGAACTTGCCCTTAGACCTCTTTTGACACCATTCATACAGTAACCTCAGTCTACTGGGATGGGATACCCAGTTTAAGTTAAGGTCAAACATAGCTGTTGACCTTTTAACCATGCCCTTTGACCTCTTTGACCCAATCATACAGCGCCCTGTCCAGGGATACCTAATCTCTGCTGTAACAACTTTGTAGTCCTTCTGAAATTATTCTCCATATGTTGCATCTTTTTCATATCATGAGTAAATGCCTCAACAGTATCTTGTTCCTTATTTAAATATGTGGCTCCATTTGACCTTTCACCCTCTGATGACCCTTCTTGAGAATCATCCAATAGGGTCATAGCATCCTGGTATGCTGGTATATTTGAGTTGGATGTGATGACTTTAGCTGATTTTGCACGTGGCGGTTTAGATTTAGTCTGGTCTTGAGGCTGAGTTAAAAACGCTGATTTTCCTGATAGAGGTCTGGTAGTTTCATACTTTAGAGGGCGCTCACCTTTGACAACAACTAAAGCAAAGACAAATATGAATAAATTAATAAGTATAATACGAGGGGGTATCAAAAAGTTTTAAACTTTACCTAGAAGGGATTGAGCTATATCTATGAACTTTTGTCAAAGTAGTCACCCGTTTTTATATACATTATGGTGCAGAAATTGGCTCATAAGTAGTTTTACTTTCTTTACAGGTGGCGATTGATGTCATCTACCTACCCGCTTAAAACATACGCTGCATGGAGGAAATTGAGACATGCCACGTAATAAAGTTAATGCATTTAAACGGTTACAGGGCCCAGTAAATCTTATTGGTACCACCAAAGTTTGGTTGTATGATACCATAGTAAAGAGCATGGTTTCCTCTATCTATTGATACCAAAATTATGGAAATTGGTCCATGAATGACGTCACAGTGGTGTAATAAAACATGGCCTACCTGAAAATGTTGATTTTCATTGAAATATTAAATCAGATTTTTTTAATAGAGACGATCCCTACAATAACTGTCTGTGGACAGTTAGTTAAAAGTGGGAGAAATGTGTTACTTTCCACATTGACTATGCAAAGATGCCTAAACTATCTCATAATAAAATTTTGCTCCTGTCGCCATTCCTTCTGGGTAAAGTCTAAAACTTTTTGATACCCCCTCGTATGTAAGATAATTAATTCACATAAAAACAAACACAAAAATATATACAGTGGAATCTGTTAACACCCCTGTTTTATTGGGCCCAATTTTTAACTTAAGATTGAAATAAAATTATTTTGTGCTATCCACCTAATTTTGCGTTACAACGTCTAACGTTACAACTAAATATCTGCTTTTGTTTATAGTTTACAGAAACTTGAAACTTCCCTGTTAGGTTTCTAAAGATTAGAATTAAGCAATAAAAATCAATAAAAAATAATCTTTGTGAACATTGTTGACTATTTTCATGCTACTTGAAAAAGTAATCATTTTCAAATCCTGACATCCTTTCTTGGTTGAATTCTTTGCTTGTAGCGCCTGGGGTGAAGCTTTTAAGGTTAAGGCAAAAACAAAAAACAAGTTTGTTTCCCGTGCGCCGCGCGCATTTCGTTTTGGCGTCATTATTTACGCATTTATTGTTTTATTTGATATTTTAGAAAACGAAAATCAAAATAGCCAATTTGATAAAACAAAATTTGCCTTAGCACCTCTTGAACAATAGAAAAAAAAGAAAACAAAATAAAATAAAAAAACGCATTTCACATTTAGGTTTTTTAACCACTGACAGGAAACAAACTTGGTTTGTTTTTTTGCCTAATGCATATCAGTTTAATTATGGTGTTTCTTCAGTTTTCAAGGTAAAAATTCAACTCTCAGCAAATAACTGGCAAGTTTTAAGTTTCTGTACAATATAAACGAAAGGAGATATTATTTGAAACTTTGGAAATATTCATCAATTGGGTTGATTAATGAAAAACTGCATCGCTCATCTCCTTCTTCCTCACGCCACAAACTTAGTGAACACCCCGGGGGGCACTCACATATGTGGGCAGGGTATATATGTCCGGCGGTCAAGACCCCCTTTTTCAGGCCGCCAGGCCGCTCACTAGATCCCCATTTTTAGCATGATTCAGTTCTTTTGACCCCGTTTTTGAGAAAAATTATAAAATTTTAGCTCTAACTGTAAAAATTGCAAAAATTTTCAGCTTAGGAAGCTAATTTTTGGCCAAAATTTCAGTTCACTAGACCCCAAAAAATCAGTTTTAAAGGTCAATTTTTTACAGAAAATCAGTTCACCCGACCCCAATTTCGGCACTTCGCGCCTGACATACCTACCACTTTCAAAGTTGAGTGCCCCCCCGGGGTGAACACCCCTCATAGATCACAAAATTTGTCAGGTAAATACAAGAAAGTCATATCTACAATTGCTGCCATGATGTTCGTTTAATACCTTGTCACTAGAATGTGAAAAATCCCTCAATGGCTCTTGAAATGGTTCTTAAGCTGACTTCATCACCTAAAGAGTTTCTGACCCAAGACTGGACATTAGGGTCATTCCGTGTCAATTCACCCAATGCATTACACCTCACCTCCTTCAAATTAGCTCAAATTTGGTTTGCAGGGTGATTTTAACTTGAAAAGCCAAAATTTTAAAAATGAGCGCAATCGGATGTACGGTTTTCACGTTATGACTCGTCCAATTTTGCAGATTTTCGCAAAAACGATTTTACCACATTTTATCTATTCCTGTACATTTCGCATAAAATTGTTGACTATGTTGTAGGTATAGGGATTTACACATAGCTAGGTTTGAGAAGAGCTAGAAAACAAACAAAAAATATTACCTCTGTAGTTTTTAGATATGTTGTACAAAACATCCCAGGGAATATTTTCCAACGAAAAAATTCTCGTATGGTTAAATATTTCAAGGTCATTATGCTTTAACCTTCTCCTACATGAAAAATTATGGCAAATTTGGATTGCTTGTGCCATTAGCTTTCTAAAGACACCAATTTCAACCAATTTGGTTCAGCGGTTACAGAGATATGGTCGTTTTCGTATTTGCGAGCGCATTCGTTTTTGCGAAAATCTACAAAATTGGACGAGTCATAACGTGAAAACCGTACGTCCGATTGCGCTCATTTTTAAAATTTTGGCTTTTCAAGTTAAAATCACCCTGCAAACCAAATTTGAGCTAATTTGAAGGAGGTGAGGTGTAAATTTCAATTTTTTTTGGGTGATTTGACATGGAATGACCCATTACACACCTGGGATTACACAGTTCACAATCAAAATTTCAGAAAAATGGCAGCTATTGCAGATATGATTTTCTTGCACTAACATGTTGAAATATTCTTACCAGCACTTTTGGGCCTAGCCCTTCTCGCATCACTTCTATGGAGATGAGCGCTTGTCGGACGGGGTTTACGAGGCTTGTCTGACATGATGTGTGATGAATCAAATAATCCAGGCTAGAATAGAACAAAATCATTTAAAAAAGTTTAATGGTTGGACAGAAAAATCACAATTATTGTTTTCCTTATCATTCCTTGATCACTTTTTAACTGACAGTAAATGCAAAATGACGAAAGTTATTTTAATGCTGTGGTAGACCTTTAAATGGCATAAACCGTTTTTATACTCTCACTCCAAAAAATAATTGCATAAACTATATAAAAGTATACATTTTTAGAAGCAAATTTTTACCCTGAACAGGATAATGATATCAGGTTTTGACCAAAAATGTGGAACTTCTTTGCTTTTTGGAATGTCTTGGAAGGGTTTTCTCAAATTTTTGATTTTTATCTTAGTTTTTTTTTAAATGCCAAAATTAGGTAAAATAATGGAAAAAAATCCCACCGCTGCCACCAAAATGGCAATTTTGGTCCTATTTTTGGCAATTTTTCAAAAAATAAGATAAAAATCAAAAAAATTTGAGAAACCCATTCCTAAACATTTCTTTTTAAATTCCAAAAAGCAAAAAGAGTTCAAAATTTCACAAATGAAATGCTAATTTTAGTTAGGCTAGCTTTCCAGAAATTGTTGGGGAAAAAAATAGGGGTGGGTAGGTTTTGGCATTTTCTGCCAAAATTGACATTATTGGTCAAAAACCGATATTACCAATATGTTCAGGGTAAAAATCCACTTCTAAATATGTATACTTTTATATGGTTTATGCAATTAGTTTGAGAGTTAGAGTGCAAAAACCGCTGATGCTATTATTGAAGTCATTAAATTTCCTACAAATCATGAGATTTTGAACGCAACAAATGCGTACAATAAACAAGCGTTCCTCCTCACGCAGCCTACCAAAGACTTCTTTATACGCAATCGCCGCGTCAAACAACCAATCAAGATACGCGCCGCGCATTTTCATTACAGATGCGTAGTCGCACACGCTCTCATCATACGCACCCTGCCGATTTGATTTGTAGGAAATTTAATGATTCCAATAATAGTTGAAGGTCTACCCCAGCCTTAATTTCAGGTATCAAGTAAGGCCAAAAAAAAAATTGTTGTATTGGAGTAACAAGAAATTTTCAAATAGGGTAGGGCGGGTGGCTTTGTTTTTTGGGGTGGTTTTTTTTCATTTTACCAACACGCTGTAGCTAGGCATGGGGCCAGCCATTTTGGAGTTGTCAAGGCAATAATATGGATCTTGACCAACTCCCCTAAAATCACTATATTCAACTCCACAGAAGGAGCACCGCGTGGCATTTCAAGGGAGACGGGATGGTGATTTTTAGCAGTTTTTTCCCTTTTTTTCTTGTTCTTTCTTTTTCTCTCTTTTTTTTTTCTTTCTTTCTTCCCCCCCCCCCCTACCTTTTTTTTAGGGTCGTGCGGGTTACTCCAATACAACAATATTTTTGTTTTGGCCTAATCGTATTTGAGTACTTGCTCCCACACCTGGAGGGGGATTCAACAAATATTTGGTAGGTACGTACCACCTGGATCTTACAAAACTGATTTATGGTCAAAAAATAACATTTTTTGACCATAATGTCCTCACCAAATCAAATCAGTTTAAAGTAACATAAAGCATCATTTCAGGTTCTGTTATAACCTCTGAACCTTGATCAGCCGAAGTAAGCACAGGCTTCTACAATTAGTAGTTAGTTCCTTGTCCATGGAAACTTCAAGCACACTCAACTTTGGCGTCACCAAGGTTCGAACTTGGGATCTAAAAGCACTGCAAGCAAGCACCTTGCCATTAGAGCTAACTTGACTGCAATACGACAGAGTAATTGTTGGCGAATCATATTTGTAATCAGAATTGCTCTATACACCCTTGTTAAGTGGCGTAACCAGGGGGGTGTCCGGGGGGGCAGCTTGCCCCCCCGGACCCAAAAAAATCGGGAAGGAGAGCAAAAAAATGGGAAGGGAAGAAAGGGAGGAAGAAGAAGAGAAAGGGCAAAGAAGAGGGAAAAGGCGAAGGAAAAGAGAAAAAGAAGGAAGAGAAAAGGGAAAAGAGAAAAGAAAAAAGAAAGAAACCATTATTTCATCCAAAAATAGGCGTTTTTTAGCTAAAATAAACAAATTTGTCCATATATTTTTGCGCGCGCTACGCGCGCGTTAATTTTTTTCCCCAGGCCAGTACAAAAATCGGGAAGGCTCTTGAGTCTTGCCCCCCCGGACGGTCAAAGCTGGTTACGCCCCTGCCTGCCCTTGTTTCTTAAGCAGGTAAATATAGGACATTTAATAAATTAGCCCAAGTCATAAAAAGATACAACCATGACAAGGTAGCTCTATGCATGGAGGAAGTATCCTGTAAATTTCATGCAATTAAAAAATTGCGTTTGTTTGCTAGAGGCAAAAATAGGTCTTAAAATGGCTAAAAATAGAGGGTTATAGCGCCCTCTATAACCATTTGCCCATTGACTTCTATGTAAAATGCTATTTTACAAAAAGTAATGTATATCTTATCTTGAAAACGCAATTTTTTCATGTTCTAAAATTTTGGAATAATTATCAGATAGTAAATGTCTATTACTCTATACATATTTCGTATTATGACACGGGCGATTCAAAATAAAATGTCCTCCAAAAACAAAGGTGTATAGTAAAATCAAGTCCTCACCTGGTTATACTTGCTTCCAGAACCTCTTCTGTTGAGATGTGTATTCCTTAACTGGATATTTAAAAAAATAAGAAATATGTTATTTATAGGCCAAACAATAATTGATTGGACAATTTAAACAAAAATCCATAGTATGGGTTGCATTTACAAACAATGAGGCCCTGCACTCTGAATTTCTGTTTAAACTGTCCAACAAATTATTTTTTTGCCTATAGATGTGTATGCTTTGACTAGATATCTAAAAAAAATGTTAAATAAAAGAAGGAATTAAATGAATTCATTATTCTACTAGAGTAATCTTTTACACTGTTCTCAACCCACAGCTGTTTTGATGGGTTCATTTATTGTCAAAAATACACTGTTACAAGAAATTCAGGTGCTAAACCAGTTTAAATAAGGTATGAATTTAGGCCTTGTGACTGTCTGTGTCTTGTTTGTGTAATTTGACTTTTTTATTTTCTTAAATAAATGCTAATTTCAGGTTCAGGCCTCCACTTTTATTTACCACAATACAGAAAACAGGCAAAAAACACAGAAATTTGAAGTGTAACACAGAAAAGGGAAAGTCGTGTAATGCTTCAAAGCAAAAACCTTAAAATCAGTAGTAATTTAGGCTTAGAAGCCAATAGTATCTCATAAGGAACTCTTGTACATCTGCCACAATCGATTTGTGTTAATTTTGGTGGCCACCATACTTATTTCTGAAGGTGAGGGGCTAGTGTCAAGCACCCAGGGTCGACTCTATTCTAGTGGCAATAAAACGCAGTAGCGCCTTCGAAATGAAGCAAATACTGAAGAGTCTAAAATCAATCTTCAATCAGTGCATCCAACAAAATATATGAACCTAAGCACATATACCAGGGTCAGAGAATGGCCTCAAGGCACTTGTTTTACATGTACTAAACTGCTACTGAATGCTTACCTGCAAGTCATTGAATGTTGTATTTGCCATATATTCTATCAGGAGCTATCAGGTTGTCAGCAGCCATCCTGCTGTGAGTATCTGCCTCTCCCCATCGCTCAGAGATGATACTGCATATGTAGACGTAAGCACAGGGTCAGACTTGGGTCTCAAGCCTCTTAAAGCTGCTACTGAACGCTTACCTGCCAGTCATTTATTGTTGTATTTGCCATATATTCTATCAGATTGTCAGCAGCCATTCTGATGTGAGTATCTGCCTCTCCGCATCGCCCAGAGATGATGCTGCATATGTAGACCTAAGCACAGGGTCAGACTTGGGTCTCAAGCCTCTTAAAGCTGCTACTCAACCCTTACCTGTGAGTCATGTAATGTTGTATTTGCCATGTATTCTATCAGGTTGTCAGCAGCCATCCTGGTGTGAGACTCTTCTTCTCTGGTCTTTGCATCGCTATGAGATGACACGCCGTATGTACTTCTAAACACAGGCGATGACTTAGGTCTGGTTCTTGCTTTTAGGTGCCTTACTTGTTGACTCTGTAAATAAAAGAACAAGATGAATTGGCAATTAAAAATATTCCAAAAACAACTCAGTCATTATTTAATTATCATGATTTTGATAACCAGATTTTTTTGGAAATTCTTAAAAAATATCTAAACGATTGCAGAAAAAAAAGTCCCTTCTGTTGTGTAGCTAAATAGAGAATCCAGATGAAACCCAGCTTGTTATCATTGAACCAGTTCACATAAAACAATTGACAAAAATGCTAAAAGTGATGCCAAAGTATTTGAATATATACCATACAGACCTAAAAGCCAAATTTGATACCCTATGTGGGACTTGCTGATTACCAGGTCACCTATATTGCAAGTCTCAAGACCTGTCCAGGTCTCACCTTTTTGGTAACATGGGTGGTTACCCAGTCAGAATACCCAGT
>JXSR01S057380.1:54627-66092 GCA_000969725.1 Ophiothrix spiculata | reverse complement strand
TCCTGATAATATTTTCATCTGTGCTATTTACACCTGATAGCATTATCTTCTGCGCTATCTACTCCTCGTAGCATTTTCATCGGTGCTATCTATGCCTGATAGCATTTTCTTCTGTGCCATCTACTACTGATAGCATTTTCTCTGTGCCATCTACTCCTGATAGCATTTTCTCTGTGCTATGATAGTATTTTCTTCTGTGCCATCTACTCCTGATAGCATTTTCTCTGTGCCATCTACTCCTAATAGCATTTTCTTCTGTGCCATCTACTCCTGATAGCATTTTCTCTGTGCCATCTACTCCTAATAGCATTTTCTTCTGTGCTATCTACGCCGGATAGCATTATCTTCTGCGCTATCTACTCTTGATAGCATTTTTATCTGTGCCATCTACTACTGATAGCATTTTCTCTGTGCTATCTACTCCTGATAGTATTTTCTTCTGTGCTATCTACGCCGGATAGCATTATCTTCTGCGCTATCTACTCTTGATAGCATTTTTATCTGTGCTATCTACTCCTGATAGAATTTTTTTTCTGTGCTACTCCTGATAACGTTTTCTTCTGTTCTATCTTCTCCTGATAGCCAGGCCCGTAGCTAGGCTTTTTCAAGGGGGTGCGGGTGATGATAAATGACAATGATAATTATAAAATACCAAATTGCAATATGGCGGGTCGACTATTAAGGGTCCATATATTCTTCTGCTTTGTGGGACACAATGGAGCCCGATAAAGTTTTGAAACACAATATATAGGGGAGGGTGGGGTGAGTTGGTCCCCCTTTTGTTTGAACGCCCCTGTATTGGAGAGGTTAAGGTCTAGAAGATTTTCCTGTTAACACAAGATAGATATGTACCCAAGCTATGTTTAATGTAAATACCAGGCGGCGGCGGACACGATTTATAGAAGATCCTAGATTTATGGATGAGGGATTTCCAAAACGAAAAATTAAGGGAACGATCTACGTGTATTTCTATTGGGTCACGTGACTCACGTATTGAAGAAAATAATTACAAAGATCATATTTTTAACTCTCCTCAAAAAACTACAAAAGTGTTCTTATCGTAATAAGCATAATTATGTTATCCTAAATCCGCTGGGGTTCACGCGTGAGCCCCACATTTTATATATGTTATCATATTTTTTACCGATTAGCAATAAAATTTTAGCGGCAATCCCACACGATCCCGGAAGTTGTATTTTCCCACGATGTTTCTTATAGAGGCGGTATAGGACATGAGTCACATCGACGCAGCCGGGGATCGTATACGATAAGAGCGGCAACCATGCAATAGTTGCCACGACCACCCTCCTCTGGTAAATACTAAGACTCTGCGGCTTATCGTATTTAAATAATTAAAAAAATTAAAAAAAAGTGTCAAAAGGACCAACTCACCCCGCATAGCGGGGCGAGTTGGCCCACCCAGTGGGGTGAGTTGGCCCCATCTAAAAAAAAAAAAAAAAAAAGAGTCGTTCTCATTTTACCGTGACACATTTCATACATTATGTTTTTTTAAGTGAAGCACGGGAATGTTCTGCATACAAAAATGTCCTTTTGAGATGAAATGCCATAATAAATTAATGCAATATCGATCTTTTAAAAAGATACGTTGTGACCTACAGTGTTATCTGCATGCAATATATGCAATATAGGCCTACCAGTTTCATTTAAGACTCCTTGCGTCTTGTTGTACGCATTTATTTACTTGTTTAGAATTAAAATCGTGTTAAAATGTCATAAATGTTATTGTGCTAGAGTCTGAGTAGGTTATCATACCATCTTGGGCAAATTCGCCATAGGGCCAACTTGCCCCATGTGGCAGGGGGCCAACTCGCCCCGTAGTCCCAGTTTTGACTTAAAACCTCTTGGTATACCAACAAAACAAAGGATAAAGTAGATTTGATCCCATGTCATTTGATCCCATGTCATGTTGGACATGTACCATCAATAATAATAACTTGGACCAGCGATGTAATATCTTGACACTAGTACAAAATTACGTTTGCTAAAAAAAATTACTTAGGTAACTAAAAAACTCGTTTTACTGATAACTCACACAAAGAGATGAGCTGGGTTTTGTAAATTTTATGGTAAATTTGATTTATATATGACCAAAAATCACCAGTAACATAGTTACGTGAGCAGAAAGAACTTGAACTCGTGGTGGGCCAACTCACCCCACCTTCCCCTATTATGTAAATGTACAGTCCTGAGTGTTAAAATACTGTCATTTGCTCACACACGAGGCTTGACAAATTGAAACTTGACATAAATCTTTCCACCAACTTCAGACCACCCCGACGGGGGCACTCACTGCATATGGAAGTGACATACGAGTGCCACCGAAGTACAGAAGTAGGGGTCTTTCGGTTACAAAGTACAAAAATATGGGGGTCTTTGGGCGAAATTCTCAAAAACAATAGGATCTCTCCGGGTGAATGGCCAAATATATGCAAGTTGTAACAAATTTTGCAAAATTTTCGATAATTCTTGCGAACTTTTTCGATTTTGCAAATTTTCGAAATTGCATAAAATTGGTGGGTCTTTGAGTGACAAAGGTTCCGTGTTTTTAGTGACAAGGATGTGTAAAAAATAAGTGGTGATTGAGTGACTGTTGGTAAAAACGGCGAAATAAGTGGGGTCTTTTAGCACTTTTAGCACATGGCGCGTCCCCCCCCCCCCCGAGGCCCTTGTTGAAACGTTTATTCTAATTGAGCAAACAGCAAGTTGTCAAAGATTTATAATCTTTGAAGTTGTCTCGGACGTCAGACGTACCCCCCGGGGGGGCACTCAAATATGAAAGTGACGTACCTGCTCCTACCGGATTTCGAAATGTAGGGGCAATTATAGGTGAGAAATACATTGGAAAAAAGGGGGTCATTCGGTGTAGAAGGTCAAAAAACTGGGTCATTTCGAGCGATTTGTTGGCAAGAGCGAAAAACAGGGTCATTCGATATCTAGTCATTTTTGACTAGATTATCTAGTCATAATGACTAGATATCTGGTCAAGTTGACTAGATATCTAGTCATAATGACTAGATATCTGATCAAGTTGACTAGATAATCTAGTCAAAAATGACTAGAATCTATAGTGAGCTCTTATTGCACCCGACATCTAGTCAAATTTGACTAGGCATTTTGTACTCGATTTTGTCTAGGGCCCCAAGCACAATCTTTAGTTCGCAAGCCCTTTTTTTAAAAGAATTCAGTTCCCTAGCCTCATTTTTTGAAATTTAGTTGCCAAAATCCCCATTTCAAGGAAAATTAAGGAAATTTTGGAGTCCAGAGCCCAAATTTAGCCCCAAATATTAGTTCTCAAGGGTCATGTTTTGGGTCATTTCAGTTCTCTATAACCCCTTTTCGGAGCCGATCTTCCGCTCCCTAGACTAGGGTTTCAGACATCGGGGCCGCACACTCCTACCAAAACCAAAGTTATGTGTCCCGGGCCGGTACGGGGGCACCTGTAGTCATGACCGATCCAAGCGGAACAGAACATTCTACGCTACTAGCGGTTAGCTCTAGTTCAGAGCTGAAAATAGACTGAAAAGATTTGTAATACTACCCTTTCTATACCATTAGTATCTGGCTCTTCTAAAATCTCATTCAATGTAGACCTAGTATTTTTGGGCCTAAACTCAATCTCAATCCAAACATATTTTGAAATTAAAATCAAGCTCCTCAGAGCTACTATAGCGGTGCGCCTGAAACA
Organism: Ophiothrix spiculata; assembly: GCA_000969725.1. Taxonomy (NCBI): domain Eukaryota; kingdom Metazoa; phylum Echinodermata; class Ophiuroidea; order Amphilepidida; family Ophiotrichidae; genus Ophiothrix; species Ophiothrix spiculata. The sequence continues at coordinate 62,386 of JXSR01S057380.1, read as the reverse complement.
AAAGGCGGGAACTCCCAGACAGGATACAGGATACATGACCAGTAAGTCTTGATTTTATCCAGTTTATGTTCGTGTGCAGTCAAGGAGGATATTTCGACCCGGACATGACAGATTACACTGTTAGAAAACAATTTAACAACGTTGTATCAATAGATCATCGTTCAACCTTGTTTAAAAATTACAAAAAAATAAAAATTAAACAACTTGTTCAGAAAATAAACAACTTGTTTAAAGATTTAAACATCAGTTGTTGAATTTTTAAACAATATTGTGTAAAATATTTTAAAACAAGGTTGAAGGATGATCTATTGATACAGTGGTTGTTTAATTTAAACAACTTTACTTTTAACAACATTTTTAAAACTTTAAACAACAAATTTAAACAACTTTTTTTTTTAAACAGCAGCATTTTAAACAGTGTTTTAACCTGAGACAATTATAATTGTCTCAGGTTTTAACAGTGTAGTTCACCCAAAGAATACTTTGTTTCACCCAACATAACAGATTAATCACGATTTAAAATCCTTTAAAGTGAAACGACCTTGCCCAAAATGGACTGTTTACTATTCATAATAGCTTTGGAATTCAGCAGACCGTGGATTTAGTGTTGACAGAGGTCGCGAAAAATGGAGTCGTGAATGAATTCATCAAGTCAACATGCATGATGACATGGCCAGCCACGTAGTGGATTTGTTTGAGGATGTTTGATTGAATTGCATGAATAAAGTTACTTATAAATTAAGCAGATGAATCAAGCAATCGCGACAGGATCGAGGTGACATATCCATTTCGGGGACCCGTTTAGGGGAGTTGGTCACACCACTATGAGTTTCAGACTGAGTTCTGTTTTGCTTTTGTTTCTGATGTGTGCTGTGCTGTCATTGCTGATTGTAGATCTTGTTTTCTTGTCAACAAACTTGGAATACCGACATATACGGAATGATGGTTATTCACTGATGAGAAGTGAGTATTTTAAGAGAATCTAATCTGTAGGAGCGGTAAGCCTACTACTTCATCATGTTCATGATGAACTAAGAGATCAGCAGTGCATTTTATATATAGTGATTATTCCAAGAAACTAGCCTAGATTACACTTATTGAAATGTTCTAAATAAATCTTATATTGCAGTAAAAAAGTTTTGAAAATCTACACACAGCGGTGGCACCAGCATCTCAATTCTGGGGGGCAAGACAAATTTCTGGGGTTGGGGGGGAAATGTTTTGGACAAAAAATGTTACAAGCGCGTAGCGCGCAAAATTTTTAGACAAACTTTGTCTCCCATGCCCCCCATGTTGTAGGGATAGCGTGAACAATTAATGGCCCAATTTATTTTGTTTAGCCTTATTCCAACTTTATCATTGATATTCCAAGATTTTCAATCCCATATTCAAAGTTTTTTGTCTTGATATTAGGCAAAAACAAAAAACAAGTTTGTTTCCCGTGTGCCATGCGCATTTCGTCTTGGCGTCATTATTTGCGCATTTCATTTTTTTATTTGATATTTTAGAAAACGAAAAATCAAAAAAAACAATTTGATAAAAACAACGGGGAAGATTGCAAAATTTTTACTAAAGAAGTGTTTTCTTTTCAACAAAAACTTGAAACTGGACAGGTTTCTTACTGAAAAAATCATCACCCGTGCGGATTTTCGATCAAAATTTGCCTTAGCACCTCTTGAACAATAGAAAAAAAAGAAAACAAAATAAAATAAAAAAACGCATTTCGCATTTAGGCTTTTTGACCACCGACAGGAAACAAACTTTTTTTTTGCCTTACCAGATTTGTTCATATTTGCCAAGAGATTCTTTCGAATCTTCAACTGATAGTCCTAGAATATCAACCAATATCCAAGTTTATTGTTGAATATCGAAAGATATTTAATATTCAAAGTTTTTGGTCTTGATATCCGAAGAGTTTTGATTCATTGCACACTGCAAGTCATGGATTAGTTGAAAATTTTGAATATCAACCAAACCATAAAATCATGGAACATTTGAAAATCTTAAATAAAATCTTGAAATATGATTGATAAATCAGGTTTATTAATTAAAAATCTTGGATTACCAATTGAAAATCACAGAATATCAATCAATAATTTTTAATTATTGACCAATATTTGACAATCTTTGAATTTTGGTCGGACTTGGAATATATTGATGATACATAATCAAAATTTGATTTTTCTCCAATATCAAGTTTTTTTTAAACTGAAAATCTAGGAATATCAATTAAAAATAACTTGGACTACAGACTATAATAATTTGAGAATCGTGGAATAACAGTTTGAAAAAAAACTTGGAATATTGCTGAAAATTGATAGTCTTGAATATTGCTGAAAATTGATAGTCTTGGAATATTGGTAATAATCATGGAATTTTGGCAGTACATGTAGGGAATTCACATGTAGAACAGGATTACCTAATTGAAAATCTTGAAGTTTAAATATATCGACAAAAATTTGAAAATCTTAGAATATTAGTTGAACTTGGAATATTGATGATATCATATTCCAAGTTTTTCAGTCAAAAATCGTGAATATTTGAGGGATTTGTTGGTTTTTTTGTAATATCAATGGAAAATCTTGTTGACATATTTGAATTTTACTTTACTGCACAAAATGCTTGCCATAGACATTATAATTTGGGATGGGTGGGTGGTTGAGGGCACTCAACCTCAAATATGGATAGCACACTTTAGGCAATCTGGTATGTTATGTCAGTGGATTCCTTTTCTTTTTCTAAAAAAATAAGCGCCTATTGATAATTGAAGGGGTCCTTTTACCTAAAGGAGCTTGGTCCGATTTTTCAAAATTTAGGTTTCAATGTCATATTGAAAGATGACCACTCAAGTGGTTTAAATTTCAAATTTCAGCTGAATCATTCAAATGGTTTTGATATAATGGGCAGTTTGTATTTCAGAGCTTCCTTTACTTTACTAATGGTAATTAATTATGGTTACCATAATTAGACACATTTTCATATACATTTGTATATCGCCAAAATGGAACAACTCAGCGGTGAAATTTCACATGGGTTATGAGAAAAAATGAGCAATATTTTGGTATCAAAATCTAAAAAATTTGAAAAAAAGTTGAGGCAATCAGAATGTGCTCCTTTAAGTTATAGGTGACAACTGAACGTTAAAGCACAAACATGGTGTTGGCTATATATGCTTTGTGTTCTGGACTTACTGGGGAGAAAATTAGACAGAATTCCAAAGGACGCTGGTTAGTGATTTTGCCTTGTAGGTCTATGCATTGGGCCTGGGTTCTACTCCTCCCCCTTTGGGCACACCACTGCCAGATTGCTCAAAATCAAAATTGTTGGACCTATAAAACTTTAATTTTTTTTTTTTTTTTTTGGGGGGTGGGGGTGAAATGATAAGTGCTTTAAGGAAGAGTGGTATGATCACTTTTTCACTTTAGAAGAGTAATATTTTTTTCACAATAAGTTTTTATGTCTATTTGTCAATTTAGAATCTAAAGGCAATATATCAAGATGGAGAAATGAAAGCTGGGCATCGGGGGTGCCATCATATTACAGGTGAGTTTTGATAAAGTCAAGGGACCAAAGGTTCACTCATCATTGACATACATGTGTCATCCAAAGAGAAAATGAATTTGATATACTAAAAAGGGGTCATTCAGTGTCAATTCCATGCAATTTAATCTGTAAATTGATGAGATTTTTAAAATGGGGTGAAATTTGCAAAAATGGGGTCTTAATGGAGGCAAATGGTATTGTGTAAAATATGTTAGTTTCCCTCCCCCGTCCTTGGCTCATTAGTTGAAGGTTGAACCCCACCCCCACCCCAATTGAAACCATGCATGCTAATAAAAGAAAGGGGTCTATAAAATATAAAAGCAAGAACAAATTGGTATATTGATAATTAAGTGGTTAAATGTTGCTTAAGTGCAAAAATCATGTTAAAGCACTAGGTTTATCTTCAAATGATCAGGTCTCGTTAATTTTGACATGTTTGTATAGAGGGTGAAATGCATTGGCGACGGAAGCGGGGAGCACGGGGGATCAAGTTCCCCCCCCCCCAAAAAAAAAAATAAATAAAAATAAATAAATAAATAAATTTCACAAGGGGGGACGGACCCCCTCAAAAAAGAAAGAAGAAAGAAAGAAAATTGAAATTTTCCCTTTGTTTTTGATAATTTAAAAATGTGAAAAATCAATGTTGCACGCTTTGTGCAAATTTTCATTATATTATGTCGACTTTCAGTAAAAATTTGCCATTTTGGGGCAATTTTCAAGATTTTTTAAACAATTTGTAGCTGAAATTAGCTGATTTGACAGATTTTTTTCACACGGTATGCGCGCATTACAAAATACCATAATTTTCCTCTGACCATTTTTGCTCAAAAAAAATTTGATTTAAAATATTTGCCATCCCCCCTAAAATTTTAACCTTCCGCCGCCACAGGTGAAGTGTGCGTTTTCCCTCCCACTTACTGGCAAAAGCAGTACAAAACAGGAAACTGATCAAACAGGTAACTAAGTATAATCATAATCTTAAATTATGCATGTCTAAAAATAATATTGCATATCTTGTCATTTCAGATTTAATGGAAGCATACCACCATCATACTACTATGACTATCATAACAACTCACATTTTAATTACTCATCAAATTATTCAGCTTCATATTACTATGATGATTCTTATGACTACAACCACTCCATGCTATTAGCGAGTCAAAAATTTCCGAGTATGATGTATGATGTAGAAGGACGCATAAAGCAACTTACTAATGTCAACAAAACTTCTAAAAAAACAGCAAGAGATATAAAGCCTCAATTTAATACAACATCTGCAAATGACTCCCTTCCTACACCCCCTGAGAAGCCAGCCAAGAAAACATACCCAGCGAAGAAACCTACAATAGTTAGGAAGAAAGGTGTGCGGGCAGTGCCAAATAAGAAGCAAATTAAGAAGCCGAACATAAGAGTTGTGTCTTCGAAACATTCTGAACCAAAACAAATTATTAGTAAGGAAGTCAGCCAAACTATAGCGTAAGTATGACAGGTGTTCAAAAAGTTTGCAGCCTATGGTTGGAAGTGTGAGGGCGGTGTCAAATTAGAAGCAGATTAAGAAGCCAAACACAAGAGTCTTGGCTTCAAAACAAATTATTAGTACGGAATTCAGCCAAACTATAGGGTAAGTATAACATGTGTTCAAAACGTTTGTGGCCTAGGGTTGGAGGTGGAAGGCCAGTGCCAAATAAGAAGCAAATCAAGAAGCAAATCACCAGAGTTGTGTCTTCAAAACATTCTGAACCAAAACAAATTATTAGTAAGGAAGTCAGCCAAACTATAGCATAAGTATGATGGGTATTCAAAAAGTTTGTGGCCTAGGGTTGGAGGTGTGAGGGCAGTGCCAAATAAGAAGGAAATTAAGAAGCCAAACACAAGAGTCTTGTCTTCAAAACATACTGAACCAAACCAAATTATTACAGGAAGTCGGCCAAACTATAGGGTAAGTATGACAGGTGTTCAAAAAGTTTGTGGCCCTAGGGTTGGAAGTGTGAGGGCAGTGTACATGTCAAATAATAAGCAAATTAAGAAGCCGAACACAAGAGTTGTTGCTTTGAAACAAACTGAACCAAAACAAATTATTAGTAAGGAAGTCAGTTAAACTATTATTAATAGCGTAAGTATGATGGGTATTCAAAAGGTTTGTGGCCCAGGTGTGAGGGCAGTGTCAAACAAGAAGCAAATTAAGAAGCCAAACATAAGAGTGCGGGATGGGGTGCAAGGCTTGTGACTGGATGGGAAATGCAACTCCCTCCTGAGTGCCACCACTGTGATTGATAAATATTTTATGTGACCTGCCATATCAAAAGGTACCTTAAAGTTGGCATAGTAAATTACGTGATGCAGGCCATTAAAATTGAGCACAGTCAAAAATCATGTTTAAGGTAGAATTTCTAATTTCATCAGAAGCATTGCCTTTGAAGTGTTTTATGTTAATCAGGTTCCAACATCCATAAACCCTTTCAGTCCTGAATTTCCATATAGGTGTATGTAGCCAATACTGAAAAAATATGTACTCAATACGAATTTGAACGCCTGAGCGTTCTCTCGTAAGCTCCTTTGGAAATGCTCAAGCGTTCTATAGGATTGAAAGGGTTAAATAAGAAAAAAGTGTTAAAAATCAAAATGAAACCACTCTCAACATTCAAGTTTCACTCAATACAAAAACTTTGAACTTAATTTTTTCAAATCAGCCGGAGGATGTAACTGTGCAACTGAACATCCAATAACCAAAAGCAAGGTGCCATTTTTAAAGCTAATTAAAGTCTCAGTTTTGAGATGAGACTTTAAAAAGTTTTAATTTTGATTTTGGGACCCTTAAGGTATCTTTCGATATGGTGGGTAACATATGAGCCTTGATATTTTGCTCTTAATTTAATAATTCATAAATTGCCAGTTTATAATGGCTGAATTTTCAACCTCATTTTACAGATTTTTTAGAAGAGAATATTCCAAACCAAATGTTAGCTGTTCCATAGGAAAATCTAGGGATCGCATGCTGAGTAAATTTGGAACAAAGTAAGTACAGGTCTATGTCTACACTCTAAAAAATGAAAGTGAACATACTACTCTTTCTAGGAGTGAATATTATTTCATACAAAATTCCAGTCTTTTCTTGTGAAACCACATTCATTTTTACTCACGAAGAGTGCATTTTCAGAGTTATGTTGCACTTTTTTCAAGAGTTGAATTTTCTTTCTTTTTTAAAGATTGGTTACTCGTAGCGCTACTTTAAGAGTGTGTGGATTTTTTTTTTATTTATACCTGTTCACTCTGAAAAGAGTACTGTTGGTGACCAATAATTAAAAAGAGTGAAATCCAACTCTTTAATAAAGAAGAGTGAAGCATAACTAAAAGAAAATGAAAGAGAGTGAAAATGAAAAAGGATTAACTTGAAAAGACTGGATTTTCACTCTTCAAGTCAAATGAAAGTCACTCCAAGAAAAGTGACATGATCACTCATTCGTTTTTAGAGTGCAGACTCTCTTTCTGTGGAGGGTTAAGGGGATAGGATTTCATAATATTTCAGCATTATACATGGTTTTAATGGCTAGATTCTTTAAATAAAGTTCATAGTTCATAGTATTTCATAGTTCATAGTATTTATTTTCCATCATATTAAAAAACATATAAAGTACAAATGACAATAACAAAAAGATGGAGGAGATACAACAAAAGGCAAAAGCCTGAAAGCGATGTACCCCCTTATACAAATTACAAACATAAAATAGGTATAGTAATATATCGTAAGAAAATAAACATCTAAATTATACCCACACACACACCCCCCACACCCCAATACACCACACACCCATCCCACACACAACATATCTCACATCCTATGAGTGATAAGCATGTTCAAAATAATTGAAGACAATAAATTGAACATCAGAGCATAATAAAAAGTGTTAAAGAGAATTAATGAAAAGCAGCATATTTTATGAATTATAATAACTTTTTCAAATACAACTTGAAACAGAATTACTGATTTCTATGCGTTGAGCAGTTCAGATTTTAGAAGTGACCTAAATTGATTTAGAGTTTTTGCTGCTTAACATTTTTTGATAGTTCATTCCAAACTTTTGGACCAAATGAAGAAATTGTTTCCATTTTTTGCAATGGCAATTTGAAGTCGTCTCTATTTCTTGTATTGTAGTGATGGTTATCACGATGAATTGTGAAAAAATTCTTAAAGGATAGAGGAAGCATATTGTTT
>JXSR01S057380.1:25145-42238 GCA_000969725.1 Ophiothrix spiculata | reverse complement strand
TTTTTAGTCAAAATAAGCCAATTTTAGCACAAATATCAAGGTTTATATCGATTTTTGGCTGAAAATAGCAAAATTAACAAATTAACGGTATGTACATCGGGACGAAACATGAATTTCGGGACGGTAAATGTGTTTGCCCCCCTTGGCTTACATGCCTTCGTACGGCCCTGGCCCTGCGATCAAATCTAAGTAAACAGTCAGGTAAACAGGCAATTTTTTACGCGTCCACCGTCGTCTGTGAGATTCAGCATAACAAATTTTGGCTAACCAAATGGAATATAGACCAATTGACTCATGACTTCAATTGTTACTGTTTTGCCTGGTAGTATGCGCGCGCATCATTCAGGAACTAAATTATGTGCTTGAAAATTCCCGCCCCGATTACCAAATGAACGATTGCACACAAAAATGTGGTAAAGTGGAAGTTTTGAAAGCATGGTCCCTGTATAAAGCAAGCTGCGCGCCAGGCAAAACAATAACAAAAGTCAACTGGTCTATACACTCACTCCAAGGCATACACACCCCATACATACCAAACACTACCAAAATCAACTACGAGTGCTGAGACTTGGTTACGCATAGAAACAACCTGCACAAAACAATACTTTACGCATACGATACGCCAACCTGCACGCAAAGCGTGTGTGCGTGTTTCAGTGTTCGCGAATTATGACATGGTGCGATGTATCATCGGTAAGTTATCGGCAGAAACCCGAATACCCCCAATTTTGTCTCCATGCCAGATTAAAAATGGTGGCATGCCTGGTATCTCCCCTGTAAATCTATGACCCCACCTGAAAAAATTTCCTGTTTCGCCACTGTTAGTCAGACCACATGTCCTTATTTGCTTGGAAACTTTACTCTAATTGCTTGGCGGATCATAAATCTCAACATCTGGTACGGTAATTAGCTAGCTACAATATGCGAGTAAAATATAGCAAATTAACCTTCATGTTGACAATTACCCACAAAATCATTGTGTCCGTATATTCCCAATTTGTGTCATTTTTTTTTCTTACAGAATGTTCCTACGACGGGCACTATATCCATAATGCTTGGTCTACGACTGTGCGACGAGGTAGCAATTGCAGGCTTTGGTTACGATTTAAGTCAACCTAATGCCCCTATGCATTATTATGATAGAGCAAAAATGAGTTCGATGAAAAAATCATGGACGCATAATATCAGTTCAGAAACACAAATGTTAATAGACTTAGTAAAACAGGGAATTATAACAGATTTAACAGGTGGTATAAGATGATCAACCATGCTGGTGCAACTTGGTTTTATATTGCAATATTATTATTATTTTAAACATTATGGCCCGTATTCCAGAAAGGTGTTTAGCTAAACCACGGTTTTAATTTTTCGCCAATAGCACGGCTCATTGAACAGTTCCGCTTGAAAGCTGCAACAGTGCGTATCATTCCTGGACAGTTGGTGTTCAGTTAAAACCCTAGTTTAGCTAAACACCTTTTTAGAATACGGGCCTATAAGTCTTTCAAATGCTATGCAGACTGTCATTTCCTTCAGGGTCGAAGGCATAAAACCATCCATTTTTGTCCTTTGGGTGCATTGAAATGGTCAACATTTTTAAGGTCCGTATGCACATAAGAGGTTTAAGATTTAAACTGGGTTTAAGGGAGGTCGGAGCCTCACGATTTCTGAAAATTTATTTTGATCATAACTTGAAAACTAATGAAGTAAACTATATAAAAGTATACATTTTTAGAAAGGGAATTTCACAAGGAATCTATTTATAGCATCAGATTCTTGATTTAAGAACTCGCTTTTTAGTAACTCACCAAAAACGAGTTATTTTGCCAAATTTTTTTGAACAAGCCTAGGAAAAATATTATTTGGCCAAAATGTTAAAAAATAGGCAAAGGTCATCTATATCGATGGTTCTAGGGAATGTTTTCTCAAATTTTTGTTTAATCCCTTAGTTTTGAAAATTTTGGTCCCAATAGGCCAAAAATTCATTTTTTTCAAAAAATCATGATTTTTGGGCATTTTTTTGCACTTTTTGGCCATTTTTGTGAAAACTAAGAAGTTAATCAAAAATTTGAGGAAACATTCCCTAGAAATACCGATTTAGATGATTTTTACCAATTTTGAACCATAATTGCCAAATAATACTTTTTCTAGGCTGGTTCAAAATGTTTTGGCAAAATAACTCGTTTTTGGCGAGTTTCTAAAAAGTGAGTTCTTAAACTTTAATTTTGATGCTATATATGGATTCCTTGTAAAATTTTCTTTCTAAAAATGTATACATTTATCTAGTTTACTTTATTAGTTTTCAAGTTATGATAAAAACCATTTTTAGGGATTGTGAGGCTCCGACCTCCCTTAAAGTTAGGCCAGGTCTAAGTCAAATTTACTATTGCCGTAAAATGACCTTTTGAAGCATTTTTAAATTGCAACAGCTTTAAAAAAATTGGGAGATTCAACCAAAGAGATTACAAACAACACAACAATTACAATGTTGGTTTAGGAAAATTTGTGCATATGTACCTCACAGTTGCCATTCTGCAAATCTGGTCTTAAATTATTAACTTGTCAAAGCATCCACAATTTGACTATAATGAGTGCCTTAACGGCCAGTTAAACACCTTGGCCCAATAAGGCGATATTGCCAACAACTACAAACCCTTGTTATATTTATATAACTTTGTGGAATAAATTCATCAGGACTATTCAGAATAGAATCATATGCTTTAGAAATTCAATTAGTTACTGGCATTTATTTAGTTGGATAATTACATTTCGAAGAAGTCTTATAATGGAAGTCTAAACGTGAGTAACAAATTGGACGTGTAAAGCGCCATTTTACCCCGGGGGCACTCAACTTTGAAAATAGGTATGTCAGGCGCGAAGCGCCAAAATGGGGGTCAAGTGAACTGATTTTAAGTAAAAAATTGACCTTTGAAACCGATTTTTGGGGGTCTAGTGAACTGAAATTTTGGCCAAAAATATCTACCAGAGCTGAAAATGTTCGCATTTTCTGAGCAATTTTTGCAGTTGGAGCTAATAAAATGTTGTAGTTTTTCTCAAAAACAGGGTCAAAAGAACTGAATCACACTGAAAATGGGGATCTAGTGAGCGGCCTGAAAAAGGGGGTGTTGACCGACAGACATATATATATATCCTGCCCACATATGTGAAATAAGGAGCAGTAGTACTAGTAGTACTTAACAATGGAAATTGCCTTCTGTAAACCCGGGCTGTAAACGACTCAAAATCTTTCTTTGAATTTAAAAAAATCAGCTTTTTGAGCTGACGAGTATTTGTAACCCGTCATATCAATAGGTACCTTAAGGTCGGCATAGTATATTACGAGAGAGTGGCCATTGAAACTGAGCATAGTCAAAACACGTGTTCCACGTCGAACTTATAATTTTATCAGAAATGTTACCTTTTCACCTTTTATCATGTTCCAACATCAAAACATAAGAAAAATGTGTTAAAACCAAGATAAAAATCCTCTCTCCATATAAGTTTTACTTAATACAAAAACTTTAAACTTGATTTTCTCAGAACTATAGTTTTCCAAATCAGCCTGATGTCTTGCACCAATTTGGATGAAACTTTGCAACCGAACATCCCAAAAAAAGTATAATATAGACTCAGCTAAGAGCAGGGTGTCATTTTAGAGCTTTAAAATCCAAAATATCAAAAGAAAAAAGACCAAAATATCAGTTTTGATTTTGAGACCCTTAAAGTACTTTTAGATATAACGGGTTACATTTGTATTCTTACAGCGGAGGAGTGCCTGTGATTTACTTACGGGTCAAGAAGATTGGCTTGTCCTTGCTCGGCTCGGCGAGCTGCTTGGGTCTAAATTGATTATGTCCCTAAACCCGGGGGGGGGGGGGGGGACGACTTAGCTACATTGGTGTACACATGCATGAACAATAACATATTTTTCCCTGACGTAAACAGAAAGCACTGCTCATAGGAGTCTTAAAACACTGATTTTCAATAAAAGGGATGTTTTTTTGAAATAAGAATCCAAAATTTCAACAAAACGGGAACAAAACCAGAAGAAAAATCCAACTTTCAGGGGGTAACATTTTGAGTAAAATTGCACGTAAATCTTTGTTTATGGGTATTTCTTCAAGGTAGGCTAAAACTTGTTTAGGGGGTATTTAGTAAACCTGTGTTCACATATGTGTATATCAATATACCTGAGTGGCCCCCTGGGATTAAATCAGACTTACAAGACACAGACTAACCAGAACCAAAAGGCACATCAAAATACTATAAACATTACATACTTTGCCAAAAATTAACTATGACAACAAATGATCGATGGATTCACTGATATTGCGTTTTTGATGGCAATTTATTGTCTTTATACACTTAGAGAAGCTAAATTGGAATCGACCGATTTGAAACTATCTTAAGATCGGAATTGATCGATTCTGATCTTGGGTTAATTGTTACCAGTCGGACAGTAATTTCCACATGTAATTGTATTTGTTGGATCTTTCTGTATGAAAAAATTTTGTCATGTGAGTGCAAGAAAGTCATATCTGCAATGGCTGCCCTAAGTTGTTTTATTATATAGAATGTGAAAAATCCCTCTAAAATTCCCTGTCTTAAGTCAGTGGTTCTCAAGAACCACTGACGCAAGATTGGAGATTAGACAGTGTGCAATCCAATTTTAAGACAAATGTCAGCTATTGCAGATACGACTTTCTTGCACTCAAATGACGAAATCAACCATTTCTGCCATATTCCTGATGAATTTGTTCAAAGACTGCGCCGCCATGTGAATGCAAGAATGCCATACCTGCAATGACTGCCATTTTGTGTAAGGCCTAAAAAAAATTGTGTGTTCGCTCTCCGTGACCAACCGTAGAAATGCCAAAAATTTGGGTCGGGATTTTTTTTTCTTCAAAGACCTACAATATGAAGACATACTTTATTTATTTCCACATACATGTAAATACAATGTGTACACAATATAATGTACGTTAATTAAATATAAACATTGTCGAAGAGAGCAAGAAAATAAGCCAAAGGCCTGGAAGGAGTGGAATGTGAAGAAGGTATGGTGTAGAATAGTAAAAATTAATGCTAAAATGTCTGTAAGATCAGACTTATTAAATAAAGCAAATTTTTTTTCAAGAAAATAAAACAGAAGTGGAAACAAAAAATATTTAAAAAAACTTGCCATTTTCAAGAAAAATGTAACATTTAGCAGTAGAGAGTTTCACGTTTAGTGTATAAAATGTGTGTCTCGTTGATTGAGCCCTTCACTGCTTGGTATTCACGATAATTCCTTGGAATGACATGAAAATTTATGTTTAAAAAACTACATTGACCGACCGACCGACCGACCAAAAATTTTGATTTTTCCACCAGGGGGCAAACAAACAATTTTTAGGCGTAATTTTGCTTAGCACACTATATATTTGTCTAGTCTTGGGTCAGTAGCTTTTGAAATGACCTAATAAACCATTTCAAAGAGCCACTGACATATTCAAGACATTTTTAAGGTTATGCATTAATTCGAGTGACAAGTTGAATTATAAAGGCCGAATTAGAGAGACGGTTCACCAATTGTGCCTATGCCCCGCTACACGGATTGTCGTAACTGAAATGGCAGCCATTTCAGATACGACATTCATGCATTCATGATGTTATATGTGATGGCTCAACCCGAAAGGGGGGGACTTCGCAGATGGTATCAATTTTGATTTTTTCATTTCATCTGTTGCGGCATTTTCTAAGCTAAAGAATGACACCTCACTTGTTGAAATTGATCAGGGCAATCAAATTTTACAACAGAAAATCTGCTGGAAATTCTTATTATTTTCTTTATTTTTCGCGGCCTATTTTCACCTGTTTCTTGAAAAGTGTTCCGTCGCAAGTCCCCCTTTTCGGGGTGAGTCATCACATATACTGTATATAAATCTATGAAAACCATGTTTCAGTATTCATTGTATGTAATGGCCAGTTGAATTGTTTTAAATGATAATACATTATGCAAGTATTGTTTATTTTATCAAAAATTTTGTAAAATTTGAATAAAATGTGTTTATATCATCATGTTTATAGAAATCTTGTTTGTTCCTGACAAATTTGTGTGTAGCAATTTTTCATTTATTATATTGTTTCAAAGTAAATTCTGACCTCAAAAAAGTACTACACAGTCCCTGGACTATTAAGGCTGTCTGAAAGGTCACATAGATAACTTGACCCCGTGATGACCTTTGATCTCACTCGCAGAAGGGTCACATAAGTGGCTCCACCCAAGGACTATTATAATGTGTCGAAGTCCCATGAAATTTGGATAAGTATATGGATTTGCTGACCAATCCTAAAATTTTGACCACCATAAGTCATCAAATCCAAATGACCCCTAGATGACCTTTGACCCAATGGATATAGGGGTCACAAGTTTGCTCCTATCCAAGAATCATTGTGTCAAAATTTCATGAAAATCCGAAAAAGTATATGGGAACTCAGATAAAATAATAACCCCCCCCCCCCCCATACGTGCACACACACAACCTGCCAAACGATCAAAGTAAATACAGGAAATAAAACAAAATGTTAAAATGAACATTAAATTTCTTAAGTTCATAAGCTTATTTAAATTTATGAAAAAGTTCAAAAGTAAATAAATAACCTACCGCTTTTGGAAGTTAGTAACGTAAATATATATACGTACTACTTTCCATGTTTAGTAATTTTGTCACAGTATTCTGGAGCGAACAATTTTAATGCTTTAAAAGCTGCCTCAAACTAATACTTTATAGAGACCAAGAGTAATTCTATGCAGATCCGGTATATTATCACTCGGTAGATAAAAATACAATTTCATTGGTCAATAGCTAAAAAGTATAATTCCGTATTGCAAAAAATTCAAAGTTATGTGTGATACGAAATCCTCCATGTAATACGAAAAAGTTGTATCATACAGCTCTTTTACCAGTCCAACTTGTACTGCTTTTTGAACATACAGTTGTATTACAAAGCGTATGCTGTTGTTATGCGTGCGCGACTAACCCGGGGCGACTAACTGCAACGCGTTGTACTATGCCGATAGAAATGACATGAATAGCCGTCAATAAAGCCAGGGAAACTAATTTTACCGCATTTCTTTTTTAGGTTTTCTGGAGATTTTTTTTCTTACATCGAGAGATAAAAAAGGGGGGGAAAGCGGCCGGAAAAAAAGTGACCTAAAACGTAATAAAAAAAAGATTTCCGCGTCCGCATAGCCTTTTTGACTAAAAAAAACCGCGTAGCGCTTAGGGTTTTGGCCTAAGGAAGCTGAGACAGAGTTTGTTTTTTCGCCCTATTCTAAAATTGATTGCAAAGTTATAAAAAAAAAATAATAATAATAAACCATTTACAAAGCATTTTTTCTGGCATTTTCAAATTTTTGCTATCAACGTATGTGTGTACTGAGTGATAAATTAGTTTTCAGCCTCGTGAGATATGAACCCAAACCATTAATATTTTCTTTTATCATTTTTAGTAGACATGAATACTGAAAGCTGATTGGTTAACAGCCATGTAATATATACTTGTATTACATAGTTGCAATAACTATTATGTTATAAACATCTGAATATATTGCAAATGCTCATCTCAATCTTTTTATGCTCTTTCATCTGCGCAATATATTCTGTATTGCGCGTTTATATTGCGTAGGTACTCTTCTTCACATATAAGGTGAGGAAGAGTACCTGTGCAATATAACCACGCAATATATTCTGTATTGCGCGTTTATATTGCGTAGGTACTCTTCTTCACATATAAGATGAGAAAGAGTACCTGTGCAATATAACCGCGCAATATATTCTGTATCTGTATTGCGCCGTTATATTGCATAGGTACTCTTCTTCACATATAAGGTGAGGAAGAGTACCTGTGCAATATAACCGCGCAATATATTCTGTATCTGTATTGCGCCGTTATATTGCGTAGGTACTCTTCCTCACCTTATGTGTTCTTTTACATCTTAACCAATATATTGTGTATTGCGTAGTTCAACAAACATCTGTATTGCGTGGGCTGCAATAACTCAATATTTTTTTAGTTTATCATATAAATGTATTCATGTCTACTAAATGATAAATTTGTTACCCCCTGTTTGTTCTTCTGCAATACGGAAGATATCTTTGTTTGGGTGCTGTATAACATAGATATCTCTCCGTATTGCGTGAACAAACAGGGGGTAACTAATAGTATTGCATGAACAACAGGGGATAACTAATAATATTGTAGCTGAAGGATAAATTACATTTCACTTTTGCCCAAATCTAGTTTCAATTTCAGGCTGTTTGTATTGTCTGCAATATTTGTAGGTGGCCCCCATCAAGAAAAATAAATCAAATCTTTAAGAAAATTACACAATAACAAAGAGCTAGCTGGATATAAAATTGAGTTTTATTGTTACATTAAAATGCCTTTCAAAAAGACCACAGAAGAATATTTTAAATAACAACTGAATACAGAGAGCATTTTATAGTTGCATAAAACTTTCACCACAACTGTAAGGCTTAAGCTATAGTTTTGATGAGCCAAATATTTGGCGCAACAAATCTTTGTTATCTTACAATCGATTATATAATTCCAATGTATTTTCTTACAGCAACAGAGGCTTGGTAATGAAAAATCCAGGGGTGCGATTGGCCTTTTGGAAAAAATCCAGGCTGCTTTGAAAAATCCTGAAAAACCAGCGTTAAATTGGAAAAGAGTCTTACAATAGACAAGGTCATCCCTGTCACTATTTTTTTTTTCAGTTTGTGAACAAAAATCGAATGTAAAGATGGTCTGATTTTTATATGTACATACGTGTATGTATTAATACGTGTGATCGATAAAACCACTACCATCATTTGTTTGGAACCAGATCGCATGTGTTGGGCTAATTATCATAAATATGACGTCATTACTTCCATGGCGTATACAGACAAACTAAATGATCCGTAAAGTGTTCTAGTGTGATATTTGTATTTTGCTGGTTCTCAATTTCAACCTTTCCCCACGATGCATCGGGAAAAATCGCCTCTCTGGAGCAACCGTCACCAGCACACTGTATTCTGAATTGCAAGAATTCCACTTTGTTTAGGACACATATTTCCTCTCACTTTGGCAAACTTTTTTCCCGTAATGCATTATTTATATATTTGCAATATATTATTATTCTATTTTCTTATGGCTTTATTATATCTGAGTACTTGTTATTGTAAGGGACCATTCACAAACTCGTTAGGGGGGAACCTAATGCAAAATGAGAGAGTGCTAAAAATTATTGAACCTTTTAAGAGAATTTTGTTTTATTTACCACAAATTTTACAGTGAAAATTGAAAAAAATAAATAATTTTCAAGAAAGAGCCTTTAAAAAAATTTGCAGTGAGAATTGAATTTAAATACTGTAAATGCCAATATTTTTCGCGCACAGCTAATATTTGAATAATTTCACGCATTTTAATTTTTGCGCTCGTGATATTTTTTTACATTCAGCGGTATATTACATTCCATTTTTTGCGCTACATTTATTTTCACTCAAGGTGAGCTAAGGTGATGGCGAAAAGCGTGAAAATAAATGTAGTGTGAAATATACCACTATGCAGTACTTTTTATTGGGTAACCAATTCATTTTGTTACAAAAAAGGGGATGATAAATTGTTTTGTTTTGAGGTCTAAAAGGGGTCCTGAAAAGTTTAGATTTTTTTTTTGCATCAGTCTCCCTAGGAGTGTTTGTGATTGGTCCTTATTAAGACACTTATCTGTTCTTTCAAGGTGAATACAAAGTATGTCCTATATATATGACCTGATAATACAAAATGAGTGCTAAGTCGCCAATTTATATATTGATATAACATGATATAGGGATAACACAGGAATTTATACTCTGTAAATCTTGAAGTATGCAACAAGCAGCCGATTAACACACATAAACCAATATGACCATGCGGGGAAGTAAATTAGTCTGTATTTCTCAAATCATAATAACATACCAAATCTTGTTGAATATTGAAATGAACTGATGTTCAACATTTACCCATGTGGTAGCAAGAAAACTAACCCAAAATACTACCAAAATCATGAACAATTCATATTGATTTAGTCTTAATCAATCCTAATCAATCATTACTAGTCTACTACACAATACAAAACCTCCAGTTCACAATGTGGT
Organism: Ophiothrix spiculata; assembly: GCA_000969725.1. NCBI lineage: Eukaryota > Metazoa > Echinodermata > Ophiuroidea > Amphilepidida > Ophiotrichidae > Ophiothrix > Ophiothrix spiculata. Next base: position 32,075 of record JXSR01S057380.1, on the reverse strand, counting down.
AGAATACAAGGGATATGCTATGGATCTTGTAACAGAGTCTAATTGCTTGTTGCATACTTCAAGGTTTATAAAGTATAGCAGTAAATATGTGACAATCCACCACAAATCTCCAGAAAAAGCGCCTCTAGACAAATTTGCTTTATTGCAAATTCAAAACAAAAAACACATCTTAAGTTTGATAAAAGACACCTGTTTCAAATTCATTTGACAACCAAAAGTGAAGTCCCAAGCATGACATACCAAAATACCTAAGGCTGCGATCACATAGAAGTATACGGTATTCGCTATACGCTATTCGATGGCTATATTTTATACAGGCACGGCGAGCTATACGTTTTTTCGAATAGTGCCCTCTTATGTGACCCGGCAGCATCAAATTCATGTGTTCGATTGCATCTATACTAGTGCCCAGGTGAAATCGTGCACCATATACCCAAATAGTATAGTTCTATGTGATCGCAGCCTAACACACAAAATGCAGGTTCAAAATTTTCATATTAGGCCAAAAAAAGAAACAAGTCTGTTTCCTGTAGCAGGTCTGAAAATTGCAATGCGGAATTTGTTTTTTTATTTTTGTTTTTACAATTCTTAAAAACGCAATGTGCTCTGTGTTTTTGCCAGCTGATTGCTCAATGCATCACTTTTTCCCAATTTGTACGTTGAATATTGGCAAAATTATAGTCTAGTTCAGAAATCAAAGGGGATCTGAATTGAAGTTTGTTTGTTTTCACTGAGTGGTCCGATAATACCAGTAAGCTTTTTTCTCTTTTAATATTCCTTTCCCCACTATCGGGATTTGCCTTTTTTTTCAATATTTTTATTTTTATACAAATATAAGAGGCAGACCTGAAACTTTTCAGCTTTTTATCTGATTTCAGCTCTTTTTATAACACTTTTCAGCTCTTTTTCTTGATAAATCAGCCAAATTTAAGCTCTTTGGTGCGGAATTTGACGGTTTTCAGCTCTTTTTTTTGAAGATTTGGTTTCGGGCCTGAAGAGGTGAAAAAAGGCTATGCGGGCTTTCAGACCGTTAAAAAGAATCATGCGTGTGGGTCACAGGAAACAGACTTGTTACTTTGTTTGGCCTTGTGCGCTTTTTGAATGTGGCTACATTTAGAAATATTAGTTTTCAGATATTTTGGAGTTGAAATGAAAGATGATATGAACATTTCAAATCTGCAAAAATCACATTTTAGTCAAAAGATGACTTGTTGTGTTTTTTACTGTAGGTCAAAATGAAAAATATTGACTTTACTGGAGGTTTGAGTTGGATGGTCACATTTAACATGACATATTGAAAACACAGGAACTTTGCAGTAAATATAAGTATTGTTGGTCATGCAAATCGAAGAGCTATAGCCACATGTAATATATTATCTCAATCTCAGCTTTACGCTCATTTTGTGGTAGTGATGCAAATATAACAAAGCAACATAGTAGATAGTTTTTCTCGCAATATATAACTGATAAATATATCAAGCAAAAAATACACAGAAACAATATTTAAATCATACAATGACCCCATGGTTACAAAGCAATATCATAATTCTTGTACACTGATAGCTAAAGTTTGTCAAAACTCAACTGTTGATTGACTACCCAGATATAATAGCAACCAGGTAAGGCCTGTTGAGTTTTGAAGCAGTCTGTTTGATCATTGATGAAACTCATTATATTTTGTCAGTCAACAACAGATGCATCAATCTGAAAATTCACTTCATGAAAGTATGTTTACCCTTAAGCACAAGCAGTCCTGTGGGGCTTCTTAGTACAAAAGGGGTTATGGGGACGTGCCGCAAATTCGGGTAGCAAAATCAGGCTTTCTGGTATTCCAATAGGTCCTTTTTCTTCGCAAAATGAGATATTTTGATGGGTTTTCTTTTCAAAATTTTTAGAAATTTGGACATTGCTTCTCAAAATGTTAGAACATTTTGCCAAATTGTTCACTACGTGACGTATATTTTTTGCAAAAAAGTGTCGCTTCCGGTTGTCTTGGTGACGTTGTAGTACATGACGGTGAGGTAATCGATACCTACAAAATTTTGTTGCACAGCAATATTTTTCGAGTTGAAATGAATTTCAACCTGCAAAGCTACAAAAGTGTGAAATTAACCAAGCAGCAGAATAACAAAGCTACAATAAGTAAACACCTCACAAAAGATAAGTAGACAGTCAGTCTGACTCCCATAAATCCAAGTTAGAGCCCTCAAAGTCCAAAAATATTGACTAATATGAAAAATATGGAATCTCAGCTAAATTTGACATCAAAACTGTTACCATTGTTTTACACCGAGGGTAATACACACAATACACAATAAATGGACCAGCTCTATTCCAACTAAATGTAAAGAAAAAGTTGTTTATCCAAAAGGATAATTACATGTGTCTAAGTTGGTGCTCTATTACACTGCGGGTATTTCCAAAATGTGAGAAATGAAAACTGAGATAGATTTTTCAAATGGCTTGTGTAAAATGATGGTAATGGTTTTGATGTCAAATTTGGAGTCAATATTTAGCTGAGATTACATATTTTTCATACATGTATGTCAATATTGTTGGACTTTAAGAGCTCTTACTTGGATTTAGGGGGTCAGGCTGACTGTCTACTTATCTTTTTTGAGGTGTTTATATAAGCAGTGTTAAGCTTTTTAAAATCTGCATTCAAACTTTGACCTAGGCTGAATCCATCAGCTTTTAGCAACTGGCACCAATGGAGGATTGGGCTTAGTAGACAACCAGTGACTGATGAATTCAAATTCAATTTGACATTTGTTAATTTTTCTTACAAAATTTGTGATGTTTCATAAATAAATGGTAAATCCATTTTGATCAATCAGCAGGTAAATCTCATGCAAGTTGGCCAGTTTTTCTTACAAAATCTGTGATTGGTTCACAAACTGATTTGAAATTCATTTTGACCAATCGGAGCAGCTAGATTTCGAGGGGATAACAAATCAGTGAAATGTCATTAATTCTGAACTGTTGTTGTCTGTTAAATACAATTCTATGAATAACAAACAATGATAAAGTAACCCATACATCAATATAATTTTTAAGTTTATCCACATACATGTGGTGAGGCACAAATATAATAGACATAGAGGAGATATCAGCAAACCCCTGTTGGTACTCAACGTGTTGTAATACATTCTGGTGTTACCTATATGACTTTCAGCTATACTGCCATATCCTCATCATACCTTAAAAGCATTTTCCATACTCAAATCTGTAACCATTCCAAAACACCACTAGCAATCACTTTAAAACTCAACTTATAGTTCCAGGTTCCGTTTCCATTTAACATTACTGAACAATCAAAAACCATTTAGAGGCAATTATCAGTTGAATTTTGAAGGGTTCACCAAGTGATCCCCAATAAAAGTAGTACTTTTTAAACACATTTTCATGTTTTTAAAACTTTAATTTCTTAGTTTCAACACAGATTTCATGATGGTCTATTTACATATTTTATCACTTTCATATGATGGTATAAAAACTAGTCCTCAACTTTACATCACTACTACCAACAAAAGTATTCAAGTTGTTGTCACTATAACACTGTCTCATTCAATTCAATATACATCTTGTTTCACACTCATTCATGTGGTACCAGCCCACAAATAATCACTATTGTAACATTCTTATGGTTTATTCAGAATCTGACGATATCCATCGATCGATGTCCATCAACGCGCAGTCTTTTTGCACACGCTATTCTTTGTGCATAGCGTGTGTAAAGACTGCACGTCGATGAGCATCGATCGATGCATATCGACAAGACTCTGAATTAACTATTACAGTACTGTCAACACCATAGATTTAAAAGGGAGATAACCGACTTGGCACCATATTTTTTCCGGCATGAGGATCAAATTGGGGGTATTCGGATTTTGCCAATGATGCATCGCATCTTGCCTTTATGCGTAAACATTGAAACCACTCGCTTTGCGTACAGTTTGGCATATCATTTGCATAAAGCAATATTTGCGTGGTTTATACACACATCTCTATTCCCACTGTTGATTTATATGGGAACCAACACGAATACCCCTAATTTTAGCTCCATGGCTGACGATGCCATTAAAGTGCCTGTATACAGAGTCTAGGTATATCCCCTCTAAATCTATGGTCAACACTCATCAAATCTGAAGCTATATTACTTGTAACTCTGCTTTCAATGTGATCACAAATCATGCTACTTAGGAATTTGGACACGACACCGGTTGAACACTGATTACCATAGGAACCTCCCAGAAGACTAATTACGTTTTTTTCAGAGTCTTGTCGATATGCATGGATCAATGCACATCAACGCGCAGTCATTACAAACGCCATGCACAAGGAATAGTGTGTGTAAACGACTGCGCTTCGATGGACATCGTGCGATGCATATCGACATATTCTAAATAAACCATAAGTCTCTTACAATTTGCTTTTGGGAAAACTGCCCTCATTCTATTCGTAGTCAACACAGAGAACTTGTACTATATCGAATACATAGCAACAGCAATATTTTATGAATGGCACTTATTCCTTAACTTACTTCATTGACCCTGTAACCCATAATGTTTTCTATGCCTACACTACACATACATCTAACTAAAATATGGCCTGAAAATCATGAATTTTTTGGGTCCATTATTACAAAAAGACAAGGCCTTGACTAAATTTTAAGACCCCTTCCCTCTACAATAAAGCTAATTATTGTTTTGTTATGCTAGGGAAAACACAACATTCATATGATCTAGAATCTAATAATCACAATTTGTAGATACATTTTAACAAGAAAATCAGTCCTTAACAAATTCCAAGCGCTGTGGCTTGATCCATTGTGTGAAATACCACCTTCCTAATTGTATTATTAAGAAACTTGCTGAATCACTTGTTATGCCACATTTTGATTACTGTTGTCATACTTGGTCAAATTGCTCTTTTCATCTTTCTAACAGATTACAGGTTCAGACGAACAATCTTGCAAGAATTATTCTTTCTGCAGATATTAGAACCTCTGTAACTCAATGATGACTGTTCTAAATTGGCATAAACTTGATCAGCGGTGGAATAATCAAGATTCTTGTTATGCTTTTTAAATGTCACACTGGTAAAGCGCCAGAGTATCTTTGTTCCAAATTTGATTTCACTCATTCTGTCCATGGCTATGCCACAAGAGGTAATTCCTCAAGCTCTTTGGTCATTCCTCACTTTAAGACCAATTCAGGTATGAGAACATTCCATGCTAGAGCAGCTCATCTGTTGAATGATATTATTACATCAGATACTTGCTCTAACTTTGATACTCTGTCACTTTATCAATTTAAATGTGTACTTGCCAAAATATATGATAAATAACTGTGTTTCAATGTAAACATTATTAATTTGTTGAATTATTAGATTCTTATATTGTATATATCTTTTAGTTTTGCTAATATTTCATCCAGGGCCTCCTAGAATAACAGTGCTTTGTCACTGAAGGAGCTACCCTGAATAAAGAAAGCTTAAATAAAATAAATTCCTCATGTCTAAAAAGTGTTTTGATTACTTTGGATTTCCATTATGAAACCCATTGTATTATAATCTTTTTTAATATAGGCCTACAGATCAAATTTCACTTAGCCTGGGTCTCGATTTTGTCCAGATACACCTTTAGGCCAAAAAAAAAAATGTTGTGTTGCCCTCAGCGACCGACCCTATTCAAAAATTAAAAAAAACAAGCACCCAATTTTGCTCAGATTAGGTGTTTTTTGAGAAAATAGTGGAAAATGCACCCAAATTTCATAATTTAGGTGTTTGAAAAAAATAAAAATAATAATAATATTTTCCGACATTTTTTCTCATTTTTTCAGGAATTCCACTTGAGGGCAACACAATTTTTTTTTCTTGGCCTCATGTTACATAAGGATCCAAATCCAAAATACACAGATAAAATGAAAGTAATTTAGCCCCAAAGCTTCTAACATATACTCTTCTAAAACAAAACATTTGTAAATGTTCTATCTTTCTTATCTAATACCTACACCTATGGAATTTACCATCATTATGGGACCAGCCCAAAACATTTCATTATAAAACCTTTAAAATGTGCATTCATAATCACAGGTATAATAATAGGGAATGATGTTTACTCTGAACACTCTCTAAAGCAGGGACTCTCAACTAGCGGTGCACACGTCAAAATTTGACGCTTTGACAAAATACTGATTGGCGCTTCAAAACTCTCTAAAAGCAAAGAAATACATTAGATACACACTGAAAAATAGGCAAGTTTGGTGCTTTTCTCATTTATGTGGCGCATTGTAAAGACTATTTGAGAACCCCTGCTCGAAAGTTTATACTCAAATATACGCCCGTTAAATGGAGTTTTAACCAACGCAGAATTTGCCAGGTCTTTTGCTGCTTAAAACAAACGTAGACGCTTTTACTCTCTAAATTACAGAGATAGAGGGCATTCAGAAATAGTAACACCCCTGATTGATTGATTGATTGAATTGAGCATATTTGACACATAACATTTCTAAAATGTGTTATTTAAATATTCAAAAACGGGGTGGTCAAAGCACTCTCTTCACCTCGGCTTTTCTATTTTATATTTCTTTTTCTATTTTCCATTTTCCTCTTATAGCCTAAATGAACTTGGATTTATTCCTCTTAAAAACATGCACAATCCTCTTAAACCATGAATACACCATAACATGAATACATTAAAACTGATTCTGGCTAAAAATACAGGCTATACAGTATTTTTGAGGTGGGTTGTTAAACCAACTTACTTCATTGACCCTGTAACCCATAATGTTTTCTATGCCTACACTACACATACATCTAACTAAAATATGGGCTGAAAATCATGAATTTTTTGGGTCCATTATTACAAAAAGACAAGGCCTTGACTAAATTTTAAGACCCCTTCCCTCTACAATAAAGCTAATTATT
>JXSR01S057380.1:2871-13754 GCA_000969725.1 Ophiothrix spiculata | reverse complement strand
TAAGCCCAGATATAACCCAAACTTAAACTACTGACCTGTTAGTGACGACACTGACCAGTACTCTGCATCTATTGATTAAGCCAACTTAATGGCTTCTTTCAGTGTCCCCACCCCCACCATGGGACTGATATAAGCCCAGATATAACCCAAACTTAAACTACTGACCTGTTAGTGACGACACTGAGTAGTACTCTGCATCTATTGATTAAGCCAACTTAATGGCTTCTTTCAGTGTCCACCACCCCCACCACGGGACTGAAATAAGCCCAGATATAACCCAAACTTAAACTACTGACCTGTTAGTGACGACACTGACCAGTACTCTGCATCTTTTGATTAAGCCAACTCAATGGCTTCTTTCAGTGTCCACCACCCCCACCACGGGACTGAATTAAGCCCAGATATAACCCAAACTTAAACTACTGACCTGTTAGTGACGACACTGACCAGTACTCTGCATCTATTGATTTAGCCAAATTAATGGCTTCTTTCTCAACAGCTTGAAACTGTTCATCGGACTGAAAATAAACAAAACAAAACAAAAAAATCACCATTATAAAAGGTTAGTACAGTTAAGTAATACATTTCTGATTTTAATTGAATATCGGAATGCAAAAGTGACCCAAGTCCACCGGAATAATTTTTTTTAAGGAAAAACAAAAAAAACTTAACAGTTTGATGTTTGCGTTATGCCAAATTTAGCTAGCAGGGTATATTAATGAATCCAATAGCCACATGATGAAAAATAAATACCCAAAATGTGTGCTTATGATAATATACAAATATTGACTGCTTTGAGGGGCATGGTTTAAATTATTTTCCCGAGGTCACCGAGGGGAAATAATTTTAACCATAACCCGAACAAAAAGCAGTCAATATTCGTTTTATATACCGAATATATAGATTTTTGTCCATTGGTTGGTTAAAAGAGCCATTTTAGCACTCCAAGCGCTCGATAATAATTTACGATATTTGTTTCTCCTTTCAGTGCTGACCGCGTCATTTTCAGTGCGCCCAAGATAACTAGCTCACGCACTGCAGCACGTGTCTGACCATGAATGCTTACAGTCGCGCGCGTAAAGCTCGAGTTACACGACGCAAAATACATTGAGCGGGCATAGTGAATGCTATGCCCCGCGCATAGTAACTTTATAGGGCCTAGTTAAATCCATGCCCTCACTTTTAACCAATCATAGGACAGGAATCTATATATGTGACTGTCCAGCTCAAAACAGCAGTAAATGCCAGCTCTTGTCATTTTCACTTATATAAATATTTGCAAAGACCATGCTTTAAGGATTAAAATGATACTTTAATGAACTTCGTACGATTTCCAGATGTCAAGTTATGGTCCGTCAAAGGTTGTCAAGGAGTAAAACGTATAACTGAGATAAACGTGTTCAAAGATCAGTAAGCCCTATCTTTTCTGTTGATCATCTTAAGAATATGCAGATTTATTTCACATTTCCTATCATTTTTTTTTAAATTAAACTTTGCTGGTATTTTGTAGTAAGTAGTTGAATCTGTCAAAAAATTAATTTCGGCAAATTACGACCTTGACATGTATATTAACCTGTAGCGCAAAATGAAGTTTCTGGCATTTACTGCTCATACGAGCTGGAAGGTATATATAAATATCATTATAAATATGGTAAATACTGTGTCTGGCTATTGCGTAGCGTAAGCCTTTCTTCACGTATTCAATACCATGATATGGTACACAGACATCACTTGCGAGCAGTGTACTTGATGAAGCGAAAAATTCTTTGTTGACTAGGGACCTGCTACTAATGCAAATACTTAGATGTCGCTAGCGTATATCTTTTACGTGCACAGTTCAGTGTATGATACTTTACATTTTTGAATACCGTTGTTTACTAGACGCGGCATTTAAACTACTCTAAAAACTTAACAGTTTGATATTTGGGTTATGCCAATTTGGCTCGCAGGGTAGGTTAATAAATCCAATAGCCATATGATGAAAAATAAATACCCAAAACGTGTGCTTACGATAAATATACCTTGAACTATCATTATAAATATGGTAAATACTGTGTCTGGCTATTGCGTAGCGTAGGCCTTTCTTCACGTATTCAATACCATGATACGGTACACAGACATCACTTGCGAGCAGTGTACTTTATGAAGTGAAGAATTCTTTGTTGTCTAGGGACCTGCTACTAACGCAAATACTTAGATGTCGCTAGCGTATATCTTTTACGTGCACAGTTCAGTGTATGATACTTTACATTTTTAAATACCATTGTTTACTAGATGCGGCATTTAAACTACTCTAAAAACTTAACAGTGTGATGTTTGGGTTATGCCAATTTGGCTCGCAGGGTAGGTTAATAAATCCAATAGCCATATGATGAAAAATAAATACCCAAAACGTGTGCTTACGATAAATATACCTTGAACTATCATTATAAAGATGGTAAATACTGTGACCTGCTACTAATGCAAATACTTAAGATGTCGCTAGCATACATCTTTTACGTGCACAGTTCAGTGGATGATACTTTACATTTTTAAATACCGTTGTTTACTAGACGCGCCATTTAAATATTTTACGGGCGTTTAGATAAAATCAGATTTTAACTAAGCGCATTTTAGCCTAACCAACGTTTTAGTTAAACATCGTTCGAGAATATGGCCCAAGGTGTTTAAATTTCTAAGGAGAAAGAAATTTGTTTAATTGAAATGTCATCTTTAAAAATTTGAATATTTCTACAGCATAATCAAAACTTGACTTACACACTCATCCTTCTTTGAGCCTACTAAGAAGACGTGCGTATTTTCCCTGTTCTCCTTCAACGCATCCTCATACCATGTCTTACAGTGTTGTAGTGAAAAACCATCATTTAAATCAAAAACTATAATAACAACTGAAAGAAAAACAAAACAACAAAAATGATTTGTTTGGTTTATGGAGGAACGATTTTGTAGGATACAAATGATTTACGAGATGTACTGTCTGTGCAATTGTATACACTCCCGCTCTAAAGTATTTCTGCACAATTAAAAACATTCAAAAACCTTGGTTTTTATATTATCCGACCTAGAATCATCAAAGATTCATACTAGTATGGATAACTTATCTATTCAATATGAATAAATCAATGGTTTTTTTTAATATTTGATCTTCCATTGCTATAAAAATGGCTGATTTCATGGACCATATACAAATACACCACAAGTAGAAATCTCATTACTATGTAACTAATCAATTTTTCATAACCTCATTATCACCTTGTGACAGGATAGAATATTTTCAGATTATAAAGTTATAAAACAAATGCGCAGAAATGAATATAAACTCATTTTTTTTATGTTCAGACAAAAGTGATAATATGCATTACATGCCATATTTTCAAATGGAATGAATGCAATTCTGAAATAGTTACTTCGATAATTATACAATATAGACTGTGTCAAAAAATGATAAAAATCGGATACACACACCCTTTGAGATATGGCTGAATAAAGGTTTTGTGCGGAAATACTTTAGAGCGGCAGTGTACTTGTGCCAACAGTGTCTCTAGCAACAAGCGGTTGCTGAATAAGTAGCATATGCAAAATTGCTAAACAGTGATCTCTTAGCTGTATGCCATAAAATTGGTCTGATAGTTATGAATGTAGGCCCAACAGATTTTACAAAATAATGTAATTGAAATCTGCTTTCTTTTGCTAAATCAATATGAAATCTGAAGACGGCTGGTACTTAAGTCTTATAAATTGCACGGGCTCTATCTATGATCTTTTATGATTATATAGTGAAGATCAAAAGGTTGATTTAGGTACTTCCCAAAGTTCAACAAATATCACTAGATGACGTCATTGCTATTTTAAAATGGTTACTTTTTCCTATCTATTTACACAAAAAATGTGTTCTGAGAACCAAGTTTGGTGGCCTTTTTTCAGTTACCATATAACTAGCCCTCACATTTTTTCAGGTGATCTCTGAAGATATTGTGGTTCTCTAAACGTAGTGGTTCTTGTTTCCCGGTCACTTCAGTATAAATTATTGAATTCTGTTAATGAAGTTTGGTGATTTGAAGCCAAGAGATGTGTGTGCCAATATCAGAAGATATTGACCAGTGCTGCTAATTTACATAGAATGGCCAGCTGAGATTTGACAGATTGCAAAATCACTGGCACAAACGATCGCTAGAAATGGTAATATTCAGATAAGAATACACATTTGCCTGGTCATTTAGGGGCCTATCGTCTAAATGCATTTGGATACAATATTTTGAGTTTGGATATTTCTATATATTCAAATGGGTATCTTGGTTAAATTTTCCTATGTTTTTTGTTTTATTCAATAATGGTAACAGCGACTGAATATTGATGATAATGTAAGTTTTACAGTAATTGGAATATTCAATTAGCGTCAAACCGGAAGTGCGCTAGATGCATTGAGGGACGAGCTTAAATCAAGCTCTGGTGGAGATCTAATCCAGAAAGTAAGCCTTAAAGGGACTAGCCTAGATTCCACTTAGAATTAAAAACTTATGGAAATGCTTTAAATAAAGCTTAAAATTGTAGTCAAGTCCAAAAACGTACAGAAATGTACACAGAAATGGCTCAAATTGACAGCGAATTGATTTGCAATATATCTATATGTGATGGTGGTGTGACTATCCAGTGTTTTCTAAATCCTAAATTTAAACCTCAGATGGATTTACCAGATAAAAGATCAAATGAAGCTCTTGGATATAAGTTAATACATATCAAAAGAGAAACAATTTTTTCAAAAATAATTTTGTTTACCCATCACAGGTGTAGAAACAAAATATTTTTAAGATTTGAAACTAGAAACACTTTTTCAACCATTTTTTGTCGCCGGCGACAAAAAATACAGCTGGTAAATAATTTCATTTTTCCCTCTGTTACACAAATTCAGCGGAAACTACTGGTAGGATAGGTTAGTATAATTATGTACTATCCATACAGGTGAAAAAAAAATATATGGTCAGAAAATCAGCGGACAGGATCTAGGCCAGTCCCTTTAAGACTTGGAATTAAAATAATACTGATATTCCTTACTTTCAATTCGATGTAATCATACAAGGGATTAAGTGTTTCCAACTGAACTTCATTTATAACTCCTCATTATTTGACTCTTGAAAATGTAACAGAAACAACACAAGTTGAAGTCATTAGCGTAGCCAGGGGGTGCGGAAGGGGGGCGTGCGCACCCAGGGGGTCTACAACAACAAAAAATGGGATACATAGAAAATAAATAAAAACAGTGAGAAAATAAATAAAAACAGTGGGAAAAAATGAAAAAAAGGGCATAGTTAGTTACAGCTAATGATACATTTAGCGACCCATCCAATGTATGCAGGTGCTAGCAGCCCCCTGGATCTGTCGCCGTTTTGGACTAGGATTTATTGCGCACCCCGGGGTATGCAATCCTGGCTACGCACATGGAAGTAGGAAGTAGCAGTTCAATGATTTTTCAACATTTTAAACTTTTTTATCTTATTATTGTCCAGATCCCTGCATAGAACCTTTCCACTGACTGCCACACCAGATTGGGGGCACGTGCACCCCCTCTCCTTTTTGGGCATGAAACTGTAGAGTTGTCCAAGTTCAGCTATGCCTTGTAAGCATGTGCAGCTCCAGACTTCAACACACATTATATTATATTTTCAAAAATTTTGTATGAACAATTTTATTTATCTATAATTGAATATGCCAATACAAGAAAACCCCAACTCCAATAGCTCCCTTTTGTTAAGTTCTGTAAAATATAAATGCTTTCAAATCACTAAAAAGCATTTCCATGTCAACATCCTAATCATAGTGTCACATTTGACCTTGTAGTTGACTTATTAGACATTGTTAGATAATTTTTCTAGTATATAACTGCAGAGGGGAGCTCATGGAGTTGGGGTTTTCTTGTACGGGCTGTTTAAATATAGCAACTTTGTACTATAACAATTATCTAACAATGTCTAAAAAGTCATCTACAAGGTCAAATGTGACACTATGATTAGGATATTGACATGGAAATGCTATTTTAGTGATGTGAAAGCATTTTCAGAGATTTGTATGCATTTATATTTTATAAGTATAATTAACAGAAGGGGGCTATTGGAGTTGGGGTTTTCTTACACTGGCGTATTCAATTTCAATATCTTATCTAATCTTAATAATCTCCTACCATGTGCGCCTCTATAGTAGGCAGCAGCTATACATTTAAATCTTTCCTGACCGGCTGTGTCCCATCTGATACAACATGCATGTCAACCAAAATGAAAATAAAACAAAAAATTGGGGTTAATACTAAAAGAAAAGAAAAGAAGATTGAACATAGCAAAGAAATTATAAATCAGTAGTAACTTCTACTTTTAATAAAGACACTTATCTGCAACAACAACAACAACAAAAGTTTTAATCCAAAGCAAAGCTGGTGAAAAAATATTGAGCAATCTCACAATCAGAATGCATTGTGGTTAATTTACCATGGTTTTCAGGAATAAACAAAGTATGACCTCTATTTACTTTCAATGTAATCAACTTTTGAATTTTCACAAAAACAAATAAGAGCTTCTATCTCAATTTTCAACCCAAAATATCAGGATTGTTGTTCACAGAACCAGAAGAAGTTAAGGGGAAATATTTTGTTCAAACTGATGTTTTTGTAAAAAGTTTATTGCGTACAAAATGTGCATTGGTCATGCTTTATTCATTTCGAAAAGGAAAATTACACATAATGAATTCTGATACGATTGCAAGGACCTAATTCTATAAAAATTCTACTGAATTATGGGGTTTAAAATGTCATCGGCATCAGGTATTGGTAAAACGCAATATACTTAGAAATCATTGAAATTATAAATGGAAATGACATCAAATTATGTCACACTATTTAATTGCTGTTCAACAACTCACTGTATCTCCTTCATACAGGAACATACCATTGTTGATTTGTGATGAACCCACAGCTGATATTCAAATTAGTGCGTAATGCACGGCACAGCGTTTACTGAAGTACGTTTACGCAGTCGAAAAATTTGGCGCACTGTTCATCGCACATTGCAGTACGTGCACAGCTTGGTACTTGCAAACAGCTCAAAAACAGCAAAGCAAAAATCATTCAAATTCTGCTAAATATCTTTAATATGGAGATATACGATATCCGTTAAATTGAAAACATTTAGAATTTAATTCTATTCTCTAAACAGAAGTATTTAGGAAGATTTTTGTTATTGAAAGGTATTCAAACACGCTACAAAGTTGTCCATCACAAATCAACAACTCTAGATCCGATGTGTCAGCATATTTTTATCACAATCGGGTGGCTAAAAGCCATCCTCGCGCGATCAAAATATGCAAGTTGACACATGGATGCATTGTTGATTTGTGATAAACAACTTCGAAGCGTGTTTGAATACCTAAATAAATACTTACATTTGTAAATTAAAAGGCACATTTAATATATCAAATCTTTCTACTTCGAAGTCCACTCCTATAGTTGCTTTGTAGTCTCTATCAAAGATTTCATGACAAAACCTCTGCACAAGACACGTCTTTCCTACAGCCACATCTCCAACTACAATGGCCTTAGATACTTTTAACCTGAAATGAGACAAATCATCATGTAAAAACCAGGTTTTGGTTTTTTTTTCTTCTTAATTTTTGAAAAAATGTAAAAAATAGGTCAAAAATATTATTTTTTGTCATTTTTTACCTATTTTTGACTTTTTTTCCAAAAATTAAACAAAATCAAAACTTTGAGTAAAAACTTCCTACACTTTTGTTTCCTTGCTTCAAAAAGTAAAATCTTTCAAAATTTCATGAAAGCACATTTTAGTTACGCTTTCCAGAAATTTTTGCAAAAAGTGACCATTTTGGTCAAGAGCCAACATCACCATCATGTTTAGCATAGCAATCCCCTTCCAGATATATTCACTTTTATATGGTTTATACAATAAGTTAAAAAGTTCTAGTAGGCCTACAAAAACAGTTCATGCTTTTTGTGGGTCTGTCTGCCCAAGCCTTAATTAAGTTATTTTACTTATTTCAGGGAAGAGACATACCAGCTAGCATTAGAATGATAATTTTTTGAAGAGCTACATGTATCATGTATTCAATGAATATGAGGTTGCATTTCAAAATCCCCAAAATTCGCCTACGCACACCCCTCAATGTAAACCAAATTAGAGGAGATCATAAGATGATAGTTTATTTACTCAAAATTGACTTAACATAAATATACTGTTAGTAATTACCCCCTGCTTGTTCACGGAATACGGGCAAATATCTAGGGTCTGGTGCCATATTCCATGAGGCCGTCAGGCCGAATAGAATATGGCACCACATCGTTGGTAAACCACTATCTAAAAAAAATGGGGGCCTAATAAATGCAAAAGCCTTGAAAACAAAGCATTAAAAACCCTGAGTTACAACAGTGCCGCGCACCTGGTTAGATATGAGCGTATTGATCTGTGCATGTACGCTCATGTTGAGACCACTGCATTTATAAACGCTGCATTACATTGCTATACACTCTTAAGCATCAGCTGAAACAACGCATAAACACATTATCAATCCAATAGATAAACTAGCAGCATAGGGTGTGTGTATGAGTCACGGAATACAGGATATATTCTGGGCTTGGTATATCTTTATAAATTTCTGAAAACCATGAACACAGGTTTTGTTTTAAATATGTTTGACCAATGAGATTACAGAAATCATGTACTACACTAAAGGATAAAAAAAATTACCCACCATGTCAGGCAGGTAGCATTCAATTTCTACCCGCCCGACATCTAAGATACCTGCAACTGGCTATCGGACTGGTGCAAATGTCCAGCCCTGGATGTTAAAGGGGCATTGGACAAAACGTTGATATTTTATTTGTGGATGATTTTCACTTCATGTGTTAGGAATATAACAGTCAATGACCAGATATCGGGAAAATTTTGATCAAAACCTCCAGAAAAGTCAAAAATTTGAATTTTTGTTTGTTTGTTGATCTTGGGTATGAGGCTATTCTTCAAACGAATTTATTGATCCTATATATCAAGAAAGAGCCAAAGATTTGTTTGTAAAACATTTCTTTCACATCATAGACTGCAGACAGATCTAAAGAAATTTGGAGTTTGCATTTGATCTCCTGAAAAGGCCAATTATAAAAACTTGACTATAGAGGGCAGTATTTATCATTGTCGACAACGGTAATTAAAAATAAAAGAATATCTAAATATTTTGATATATAGGCTTTGAATTTAATAATGAAACTTTGCATGCTGGCATTATTACCACTAATATTTCAAATGATGCAAAAATCTCAAATTGCTTGGGGAAAAATTTAGGGATGATGCTGAACTTGTCCAATGCCCCTTTTACTATTCATATGACTGTCAAAATGGGAAAGGAAAATCAAATGACAGAACCCAATTTTCAATATTTGTTCAAATGAGACAACATGGCATTTTGGAAGGTATTCAAACTTACCCAACTGTTCCCGTTTTATTTGAAAGGCAAGCTGTTTTGACACTATGATGGAAATCTAACTCAGTGTATGGTGTGCTGTCATCACTGTAAGGCTGAAAAGCAATTGAAAACAAAGATTTTTTTAAAAATCAAAATTTAATGTTTGTGCCTAGAAGGTTTTAATAAAAACAAGTCCTGGATCCCACTAAAAATGAAAAAAAAAACTTTAGGAAACACTCTATTAATCAAACCAATACCACTGCCAGAAATTTCGGGTAAGATCAACTGGTTATTTTTGTTACTTGGCCTTACATACAAACAGTCAATTCTTTTCCTTCAATGAGGTTTGAATTGAGATTTGAATCTACAGTCAGAATTGCCTATTTTGCCGCAAAACGAGCCTAAAAATGGGCGAATTTGGCCACTTTTTGACTTAAAACGTTAATTTAACCCATTTCCAGTTGGAGTTTCTTAACCAAATTTTACACATGTGTTAAATAGGGTATTTGAAACAATTCTTATCAAAATAAATTCAACATTCTGACAATTTATACTATAACTTATTTTATATGGCACACTTTCAGCAAAGTCTTCATCATGGTTTTTTATTGGTACACCTATCATTTAGCACCAAATTCAGACACCGTGCCAAACTTTCTAATTTCACATCATGGCACTTTAGCTGGTCCCCCAGCCCTCCGCGCAGCGGAGGGCTAGGCAATTATGTACTGAGCTATGTTTGGGCATTGGCGCAGAGCTCAAAATGCGCCGGTGTTGAAAAATATAGCGCAAAAGAAATTCAAAGTTCAGGCTTACAAAAGTCACTTACCTCTTAATATGTCCTTTTATGTGTTACATATTCCTTTTATGTGTTACATATTATAGTTTATAGATGTTAAATCGATGATTTTTTTGTAATGTTTGACTAAAAAGAATTTCCATGTGTTTATGTACTTCGTGATTTCTTGTAACCGTAAACTAACATTTTTCATACGCGTCACTTCCTGGTTTGTCAATTTAGTGTTGGGCGATATAAAAAAAATCGTTGCCCCGATAAATGGAATGTTGGTTCGAAAGATTAGTGTTTCTCCGCGCGGCGAACCTGAAAAATTGGGGGATTTCACGCATACCACCCAGCACTAAATTGGTTGACATCACGTGCGTGGACAGTGACATACGGCCATGATTTGATGATGATTTTGGTGTCGAGTAATGGCGAGTATTTATTCTGAAATATCTCGCTTCGTAATCAACTTTTAATTTTTGGGGAGATGAAATATGAATCTAGAGAGATCAAGGAACTATAAAATAGGTATGTTACAAAAAATTAATTACAATATTTTCAAAAATAAAATCATTTCTATAGATAGCTCTTGAAGAGAACATTCCAATGACACCAAAACCAAATCAATAGCTCTAAAAATAAA
>JXSR01S057369.1:78965-93624 GCA_000969725.1 Ophiothrix spiculata | reverse complement strand
ACAAATGCACTTTTCATTAATTGACAAATGCATATTAATGTATATCCACGCAGTACGTACTGCAGCTGCCAGTGGTATAGCGGTGTAATACTGGCTTCTGGTAACAATTCAACAGCTTATATCTCTGAAACGCAAAGACCGATTTGGACCATTATTATGTTTTGAGCTGTCCGATTTACAAAAAAAACAAAAACAAAAACGGACAGGGATATCGGACAGTACACAAAATATCACATTTTGAACATAATAATGATAAAATTGGATGGATTTTTCCGCATGATACTCAACGATATTGGTCTCGCTATGAGTTTTAGAAATATCGAGCTCGACGCTGCGCGTCTCGCACGATATTTCGTAAAACGCATTGCTCGACCAATATCTTTTTATATCATGCTCAATCCATACAATTTTATATCAAACTTGGTCAGTGGTAGGAAGTCACCTCCCATTTATGTCACCTTAACCCACTTGGGTCAGGGATCACGTAGAGGTCACGGGGTCAAAAACATGATTTTCACGAAAAACGTTTCAACTCATCGAGGTTTCGAGATACGGACATCAACTTACTTGATATGAAACGTCTTGAGACCCTCAACAATTGATACTTAATGAGAATTTCATCGGAGGTCACATGGGGTCACCAGGGGTCAAATAAAAAGATCAAACTTTCAACTTTGTCCGATTTCCACGTTTATGGTGTCAAATTGTTCATCTTGGACCAGAGATCAAAAGTATCAAGGTAACTCTATCGTCCGACCCTTCCTTGGAGGTCAAAGGTCAAAACATAAGTGAATGGAAAAGTCAAATTGTCGGCGTTGTCGAATTTTCAAGGTTAAGGTGTCAAATAGTTCGTCTCGGAACAGCGATCAAAAGTATTGATGGTGACCCCATTGTCCGACCTTTTCCTGGAGGTCAAATGTCAAAAGAAAGATCAAATTTTCAACTTTGTCTAATTTCAAAGGTCTCATGTCGTTCGTCATGGACCAACGATCAAAATTGTCAATAGTGACCCCATCATCAGACCTTTCCTTTGTGGGCAAAGGTCAAATGAAAGGTCATGAGTTTGATTGTTGAGTAAATTAAGAAAAAGTTCAAGAGTTCAATTTTCGTGCTTTCTATTCATACACTTCTAATTAATGATGTCCTACTACATTGACACAAACAATAATCAGAATTAGCGGGGTCCGTGTAACTGTAGTGATATAGTTATATCTAGTCTTTCGTTGTTTTCTGTACCACGCACTCATTTCGTTTTTCTTTGTGTGTGTGTTATTTGCTGGTACGAGAACGAAATGAAAAGTCCGAATTTAAGCAATACCTTGAAACAGTTAAAAAAATGTTTAAAGCAATAAATATATTTTTTTTCAGAAAATATTAAAGATTGGAGAACAAGATTGGCAGACATTTACAAAGATGAACGAAGTGAGGTAAGAATTGGACGAGCTGCATTTCACACAGAACCATTAGATGATTTATTTGTTGACTTGACTCTTATAAAAGAAGAACGTAGTAGACCAACAGCAAAGGTACAAGGAATACACGAAGGTAAACGGAGAGTACAAGACACTTTTGAAACAATTTCAGATACAAGTGACAGAGAAAAGCTAAAGTCATACCTAGATATATTTATAATGAAATGTGAACAACATAAAACTCGTTTCCTTTTGATCGGGGCAGCTGGTACTGGAAAAACAACGCAAATAAATAAAATTGCGTTTGAATGGGCCAAGGGTGTAAAAAACGATAATACACATAGATCGTTACATGCGTTACAGGATGCAGTGGAACTGGTTTTTGTTCTTGATATTTACAAATTTACAAACAAACAAAGTCTTTCAAATGCTCTTGCTGAAGAAATACGTGAGCAACTCTTAGGTGATTCGGCAACAGTAGAAGATATTGGTCGTGCGGTTGATTTTTTAGGAAACAGATGTCTTGTCATTTTTGATGGTTTTGATGAAATGCCTCGCGATATTACAATGCATGCTTTAGATTGTCCTCATGTAAAAAGTCTATTTGTTATCAGCACAACTAGACCACATCTAAAGGATGCATTTTGTGGAAAATATAAGAAATACACTCAAATCCAAGTTTCTGGATTTTCAGTGGAAAATATCAACCGGTATATCACAAAGTTTTATGAAATTCAAAATGAAAACGACTTGGCCTTTTCATTAATTGAAAAAGTAAAGTCCAGTATGCTGCTTCAGCACTTGTCGTCTTTTCCAGTTTTGTTAGTAATGATTTGCTTTGTTTGGCTGGAAGACAGTGATATCCCTTTTCATAGTATGACAAATTTATACAAGGAAGTAATGTCCAACCAGTATTTCAACAAACCCTTTGAACCTACCGAAGAAGATCCACTTTCTAATGAAGAAATAGACAATTTGGTTGAATCAGTGGGAAAACCAGCCTTGAATGCATTGCTTGAAAACAATGTTGTCATGAATATTAATCAATTCAATAAAAATGACTTGAATAAAGCTTTAGCTTTGGGATTGATGATACGGGATGAGGGAAGGTTTCGTGGTGCTGCATTTATCAGGTTCATACACAAAACTTTCCAAGAGTATTGTGCAGCTTTTTATTTGTGCAATTTATTTGATGAAGATGAACAATTTCAAGAGTACCTTAGAAGGATAAATAGAGTTCCGTTGGACCAAATGGAACATGTTATGCGCTTCTGTTGTGGGTTAAGTTTAAAAGTTGCAGTAGCTATTTTAAAGCGCGACGATTGGTTTAAAATAACCACAGAAAACCCATGGCGAGTACCACTCATGATGATATATGAGGCAGAAACAACACATGGTTTGAACCTGCAAACAAAGTACAATATCTACAACAAACTAGATTCCTTGCGCGAGGTGACAGAAATAGATGCATCTGATGAAGATTTTCTAGAAGCTCTGTTGCTTTTAACAAGGGATGAAAACACATTTGCCAACACATGCTTCAATAGTATTACACGATTCGAAAGTCAAGCAATAAAAGCAGAGCAAGATCAAATAGTACAAATACTAAACAAAATGCCATCCTTGAAGAAATGCTCCGTTTGCATCAATGCACTTCATTCGTATCCAAACTCTCCAGAACTAAATACCACTGAATTATCAACACTTGATCTAGCACTTTCGCAACCTGTTGACAATATTTCCCTCATTACATTTCTGCAACCCATGCCTTCCATTAAACGTCTTGATTTACGAGCTGATCAGTATTTCAATGTTATGCAAAATATACACGCAATTATACCTACCAATCGAAGTTTATCAGACCTATGGTTGCATACTTTGGATAAAGATTCAGAGTCCAAAGTAAATATTCACGCACTAGTTGACTTTCTTTCCTGTACAAAAACGCTATCACAAATAGTACTCTTTAATATTAACTTGTATGAAGATTTTGAAAACATTTGTTTATCTATAAGTGAATCACTCAAACAGTTTTGGTTAGTAGGTAATTCACATCAAAGAGATTACACAGTCAATGTATCCAGTCTGCTTAGACTCCTTGCCTGCATGCCTGGACTGACAGAAGTGGGACTGCAAGATGCTCACTTGATAGGTGATTTGACAGACAGCTGTGTTACTCTGAGTGAATCACTGAAAGAGTTTAGGTTTGTAGGCAATCTCCCTGACAGGCAGTACAATATAGATGTGTCACAACTCACAAGATTCCTCTCCTGCATTCCAGCACTAACAAAAGTGGTACTACAGGATGCCAACTTGATAGGTGACTTGACAGACAGCTGTGTTACTCTGAGTGAATCATTGAAAGAGTTTTGGTTGCAAAGTTATCTCCCTGACAGACAGTACAATATATATATGTCACAACTCATCAGATTCCTCACTTGCATGCCTGGACTGACAGAAGTGACACTTTACAATGCCCACTTGATAGGTGACTTGCCAGACGGCTGTGTTACTCTGAGTGAATCACTGAAAGAGGTTAGGTTTGTAGGCAATCTCCCTGACAGGCAGTACAATATAGATGTGTCACAACTCATCAGATTACTCACCTGCATGCCTTCAGTGACAAAAGTGGGACTGCAAGATGTCCACTTGACAGGTGAGCTGACAGACGGCTGTCTTACTCTGAGTGGATCACTGAAAGAGTTTTGGTTGGTAGGCAATCTCCCTGACAGGCAGTATAATGTAGATATGTCACAACTCATCAGATTACTCACCTGCATTCCAGCACTAACAAAAGTGGTACTACGAGATGCCCACTTGATAGGTGACTTGACAGACAGCTGTGTTACTCTGAGTGAATCACTGAAAGAGGTTTGGTTGGGAGGTTATCTCCCTGACAGGCAGTACAATATAGATATGTCACAACTCATCAGATTACTCACCTGCATTCCAGCACTAACAAAAGTGGTACTACGAGATGCCCAATTGATAGGTGACTTGACAGACGGCTGTGTTACTCTGAGTGAATCACTGAAAGAGTTTTGGTTGGTAGGCAATCTCCCTGACAGGCAGTACAATATAGATATGTCACATCTCATCAGATTACTCACCTGCATGCCTGCACTAACACAAGTGTTACTACAAGATGTCCACTTGATAGGTGACTTGACAGACAGCTCTGTTACTCTGAGTGAATCACTGAAAGAGTTTTGGTTGGTAGGCAATCTCCCTGATAGGCAGTACAATATAGACGTGTCACAACTCATCAGATTACTCACCTGCATGCCTTCAGTGACAAAAGTGACACTTCAAGATGCTCACTTGATAGGTGACTTGACAGACAGCTCTGTTACTCTGAGTGAATCACTGAAAGAGTTCGCGTTGGGAGGCAATCTCCCTGACAGACAGTACAATATAGATGTGTCACAACTCATCAGATTACTCACCTGCATGCCTGGACTGACAGAAGTGGTACTACTAGATGCTTACTTGATAGGTGACTTGACAGACAGCTGTGTTACTCTGAGTGAATCACTGAAAGAATTTGAGTTAATAGGCGATCTCCCTGACAGACAGTACATTATGGATATGTCACAACTCATCAGATTACTCACCTGCATGCCTTCAGTGACAAAAGTGACACTACAAGATGCTCACGTGATAGGTGACTTGCCAGACAGCTGTGCTACTCTAAGTGAATCACTGAAAGAGTTCGTGTTGGTAGGCAATCTCCCTGATAGGCAGTACAATATAGATATGTCACAACTCATCAGATTACTCATCTGCATGCCTTCAGTGACAAAAGTGACACTACAAGATGCTCACGTGATAGATGACTTGCCAGACAGCTGTGCTACTCTAAGTGAATCACTGAAAGAGTTCGTGTTGGTAGGCAATCTCCCTGATAGGCAGTACAATATAGATATGTCACAACTCATCAGATTCCTCACTTGCATTCCAGCACTAACAAAAGTGAAACTACAAGATGCTCACTTGATAGGTGACTTGCCAGACAGCTGTGTTACTCTGAGTGAATCACTGAAAAAGTTCTTGTTGGTAGGTAATCTCCCTGACAGGCAGTACAATATAGATATGTCACAACTCATGAGATTACTCACTTGCATGCCTGGACTGACAAAAGTGATACTACGAGATGCTCACTTGATAGGTGACTCGGCAGACAGCTGTGTTACTCTGAGTGGATCACTGAAAGAGTTCGCGTTGGGAGGCAATCTCCCTGACAGGCAGTACAATATAGATATGTCACAACTCATCAGATTACTCACCTGCATGCCTGCACTAACACAAGTGATACTACAAGATGTCCACTTGATAGGTGACTTGACAGACAGCTCTGTTACTCTGAGTGAATCATTGAAAGAGTTTTGGTTTGTAGGCAATCTCCCTGACAAGCAGTACAATATAGATGTGTCACAACTCATCAGATTACTCACCTGCATGCCTTCAGTGACAAAAGTGCGACTACAAGATGTCCACTTGACAGGTGAGCTGACAGACGGCTGTCTTACTCTGAGTGGATCACTGAACGAGTTTTGGTTGGTAGGCAATCTCCCTGAAAGGCAGTACAATATAGATGTGTCACAACTCATCAGATTACTCACCTGCATGCCTTCAGTGACAAAAGTGGGACTACAAGATGTCCACTTGACAGGTGAGCTGACAGACGGCTGTCTTACTCTGAGTGGATCACTGAAAGAGTTTTGGTTGGTAGGCAATCTCCCTGACAGGCAGTATAATGTAGATATGTCACAACTCATCAGATTACTCACCTGCATTCCAGCACTAACAAAAGTGGTACTACGAGATGCCCACTTGATAGGTGACTTGACAGACAGCTGTGTTACTCTGAGTGAATCATTGAAAGAGTTTTGGTTGGTAGGCAATCTCCCTGACAGGCAGTACAATATAGATATGTCACAACTCATCAGGTTCCTCACCTGCATGCCTGGACTGACAGAAGTGATACTACAAGATGCTCACTTGATAGGTGACTTGGCAGACAGCTGTGTTACTCTGAGTGAATCATTGAAAGAGTTTTGGTTGGTAGGCAATCTCCCTGACAGACAGTACAATATAGATGTGTCACAACTCACAAGATTCCTCTCCTGCATTCCAGCACTAACAAAAGTGGTACTACGAGATGCTCACTTGATAGGTGACTTGACAGACAGCTGTGTTACTCTGAGTGAATCACTGAAAGAGGTTAGATTGGGAGGCAAGTTACCTGACAGGCAGTACAAGGTCAGTATATTTCAACTGGTGAAATTCCTGAGCTGCATGCCAGTACTGCCAAAAGTAGTCCTACACGATATTTACTTGACTGGTAAACTGGAAGACAGCTGTGGAACACTGAGCGAATCGCTGAAAGAGTTTTATTTGGTGGGTTTTATTCAAAGCAGAGACTACAATGTTGATGTATCTCAACTGGTCAGATTGCTTACCTGCATGCCCGCACTCACAAAGTTTGAACTACAAGATGCTCATTTGACGGGTAAATTAGAAGACAGCTGTGCACTATTAAGTAGATCATTGACGGATTTTCACTTGGTAAGTTACCTTTTAGGAAGAGAGTATGATGTAAATGTATCACAATTACTCAAATTCCTGAACTGCATACCGGCCTTGATAAACGTTACAATTGAGGATATTAATGTGACCGATAAGTTAGATTACAGTAATCGTAGCCTGAGGCAAATACTTGACGACTGTACATTAGTACGACGCCTTCCTGATGGAGAACACAGCGTAAACGTACATCAGTTGGTCAGATTCTTTAGGTACATGCCTAGAATCAAAGAACTGATACAACAGGATATCCACATGACTGACGAATTGGATGATTCACATGTTACTTTGATTGATTCCCTAAAAGAATGTGAGTTGGTTGTAGATGATGACCCTGACTTGAAATACCGAATAAGTTTATCGAATTTTGTGAGGTTTCTTAATTGCATACCTGCAATTTATACTAGCCAAACTATAAAATAGAAAAAATAAATCTGTACCCTGACTCTACAAATGATATGAAATTTCCCCTAGGTTTCGGAAAATGGGGGTTATTCAGTGAAAGAGCAATTTGAAAATGAAGGGGGTGGGGGGGCGAGTTATTCAGTGAGGCGCTAAAATTGGAGGGTTTTTAGTAAAGTTGTAGCTAGAAATAAATGTTGCACCCTACATATGCTCAACTATAAAAAAAAAACATGTAACACGACAAAAAGGTGGTAACACCCCAACAGAGTAACATGGTAAAACTTACTTCTGGTGATCATCAGCTTGGTTTACAACCCTTCCAAGAAACACGTAAAGAGATGGTCATTTAATGAGAACTTTTCTGTTTGAAAATAGTGATTTCAGTGAGATTGTTGTCAAAAAGTGTATTCATGAAAACAAGCGACATTCAGTGAGAGCTTTGAGGATCATTTAGTGAAAAAGCATTTTTCAAATAAAGGTCATTTAGTGAGAGATACATGTGAAAATATTAAAAGGGGTAATTTGGTGCGAAGATGCTTAAAACAGGGTTAATGTTGCGGTATGTCCACGTCACATGTTTTCATGGAGTGTCCCGTGAATCGAAGAGCCGGTTAGGTACAACATGAGAGTAGTGTATCCTCTTTTTTGTTTTGATACCACGTACGGCCAATACAAGACCTACAGCTTTTTTATTCGAATTGTTATAGTTATTTACGCGTTGATACAAAGCACGGATATTCATGTTTAATACCAAACACATGACCAATATCCTCACCATATATTGCTTCATTATAGATTTTGTATATAGAAAACAATTTATTCCATTAAACACCAGGAATATAATTATTCCCATTAAACACCAAAGCGATGGATTTTGATTAAAATTTGCCTGATGAAAGACTAAACTATACTAATTGGTATTATGAAACAGGTTTTCATTCTTATTTATCGGTTCCTGATATATGATCAAAAACAAAAGTGATGCATTTTTATTGGGACACCCTGAGCAAATTATTCAATTAAACACCTAAGCGATACTTGCTACAGAGGAGCACTTGCATATTGTAAATATTTAAGAGTACCCAGATAACAAAAGAAGGGCTATCGTTGGTTCGCATGGAAATAGACTGACGATTGCCCTATGGTCACCAATAAAGGCCACTAGCTCACAGCAGCCCATCATCGGTCCTATGTAAAAGGTCACTAGCTCACCGCGGTGGCCCTCCGTGGGCCCTCTGATAAATGGCTACTATGTTGCAGTTGTCCGCCATCAGTCTGCTTCTTATTGACCGCTAATGGCCGACGGCGGAGCAACATTGGATGGATATTTCATTAGTGGTCTATGGAGGATTTCCGACAAAAGACAAATAATGTGGCTGTTGATTGCCGTATCGACCAAATTTGTGGCTGTCCAGCCCGGATGATCCTTAAATGCCAGAAACTTCATTTTGCGCTTCAGGTGAAAAGACATGTCAAGGTCGTAAAATTGATTTTTGACATGTAGGTTCACAATTCTTGTGCTTATTACAAAATACCAGCAAATTTTCATTTCAAGAAAATACTGTTCTTTTAACGCGTTTATCTCAGTTATTCGTTTAACTCTTCGACAACCTTTGAAGCACCAAAACATAACTTCAGGTCTTTGCAAATAACTTAAAACTTGAAAATGACAAGACGTGGCATTTACGGCTGGTTTGGGATGGACGGTCACAATTGTTATCTGGGTAGTAATATATGTGCACTGCCACAGCAAAGTCATACAGTTGTTGGATCGTACATGTCGCCCAATGTAGCATATATCGTGCTCATTACGATGAGCTACATGTAGGAGAGATGACGGCGGTGGCCCTGATATGAGACGTCCCCTTGCGAAAGTCTTGAATGAAGATTGGTTAATAGATAACCTTTAAAATGAAAATCTTATGCCATTACGATGAGCTACATGTAGGGGAGACGACACATGTGTCCTCTTGCCACTGTGGCCCACATATTGCACATATGAGACGTCCTCTTGCGAAAGTCTTGAATGAAGATTGGTTAATAGATAACCTTTAAAATTAAAATCTTATGCCATTACGCTGAGCTACATGTAGGGGAGACAACACATGTGTCCAATTGCCACGGTGACCCACATATGAGACGTGCTCTTGCGAAAGTCGTGAATACAGTAAATAGAAACCTTTGAAATAAAAATGGTGGTTAGGTAAGATTAATATTTGTGCAAAACACATTCATGCATAATCTATTTAGGCCTACTATATATACCTTAAGTTTGAAAAGTGTATGTTAAAGTTACGACCAAAGATGTTTTGCGTGTCGTTATTCGTATGTTTATAATATTAACAGTCTTAAAGCATGATGTTGTAAATGCCCCAAAACACACATGGTTTCAATCTTCTATTGCATGTAACCAAGTTGCAACTTTTCAACGCGTTGGTCCACCTATTTTTATGTAATATTGCCGCCACATTGCCCGCCCTGTTACGCTACTGGATAGTGTATATACAATCGCAGAGAGATAGAGCGCTTAAAATACATGTATATAGAGATGAATTCAGTTATCCTAGTAATGCCACTATGAATCTTGTTGTGTAAACAGAGGTGGTTTTCAGAATATCCCACGATGCATTATTATTGTAGGGCCTACAGAAGTATAGGAGTTGAATTGGATTTGCAGGTATATTGTACAATGTTGCATTCCATCGTGGGATATTGTGAAAACCTCCTCTAATAGTGCATTGTAGTTGCAAACATGATTTCTTGGACAATGCCATTTTAAATTGTCTCTGTATTACTATAAATAGTCCATAAATGATATTTACTATCTTATCAAAACTTATCTCAAATTTGCAAAACTGTCTCAAATTGAAAACATCTCAAAGTGCCTCTCATTTTCTCAAATTTTAGTCACATAATGAGATGTATGTGTCTGAAATTGACAAAAAAATTAAAGTTATTATGAGATGGTTTTCAATTTGAAACGGTTTTGCAAATTAGAGATAGTTTTGATTACCAGTGTATGTACTATTTGATGTTATTCTAGATTGTCCATAAATGTCAGTTTTGTATTCATATATTCTGTCGGACGCAGCTAGTTGTTGAATTTGGCGTACTCATTCCTTATTACTTTATGGAGTGAACCAATATTTCCACAATATTTCATGTTTCCGCTCTGATTCATTAATATTTAATTACAATAAAGATGAAAGACACATTTTTGAACAATATATCAAAGAAAGAGGTTGATACAAAAATTAATTTAGCTGAAAATGTAAATTTTGTAGACTTTTTCATTGACCTCCAATGCAATGTTTCACGCCAGGGAGTAACATGGAACAGCCTTAATTGACCAATCAGAGGACAGGATTCTAGTCTGTGACATCAGTGCGTCCAACAGAATATATTAGGCCGAATTCATAAAATAGCAATTGCTATTTCCATAGCCTTTACTGAAATTTCTGTTCATAAAAGGTACTTGAATTAATGTCATTGATGTCTTTAAGTTTTAAATAATAATTCATTAACCCATATGACACATATATAGATTAAGTCAACCTATGTAAATTTTGATCTATTCTATGCCAATTTTGTGTGAGAAAAATGATAATTAGTGGTACAGTTGATGACAATTATTGCTCCTTCCTTTCTAGTGCTAGTAGTGGATGCAGAAATTTCTCTTGAAACATGTGTTGTTCTAAAGTGTATTTTGTAGTTTATGATGTTTTATACGTGCTGCAACACTTTTCGGGCTTTTGTCTTAAGTTGCATATCCTCCTTCCTTTTTTTATAGACCATATATAATTGAAATACTCCCGCCCAGACGACGGTGGATATGCCTCTTTACTGCTATGTTTCATCGTGAAAACCATTCAGTTTTGTCGCTCGTGTAATTTCAATTATGTTAAAATAGTGGATCTTATAAACTTAAAATTCCTTTGCTACGAGTGGGGTTCACGCGTGAACCCCATCGGATTTAGAATAATATAGTAATGTGTATCACTGTAGGAGCACTTTTGTTATTATTTGAATAAAGGTAAAAAAAAAAAAATTGTAACATTTTCAATATTAATGCGCCAATAGAAAGACACGTAAACTGTATCCTAAATTTTGTTTTGAAAATCCCTAGCCCTAAATTTACTAGCTTCTACTAAATCGCGGCCGCCCTCGCCTGCTCCCGCCGTTGATGGGGTAAACCCACAGAATCGGACGGGTTGAAACTCAGAACGAGGCCTCGTTCTAAATACAGTTAACTGTCCGATTCTGTTGATTACCCCAACCCCATCAACGGCGGGAGTATGTCAATTGTAAATATGGTCTAAACATTGCTTGTTTGTTTGTTAGGTTTATTTATGTAATATCGATGGAAAATAAATATGATATGATGATGATTATATATATAAAGTCCTAGATATATACTGTGATATGTACTACACTAATTTCCAGTGAGAAAAAAATATGATAAATGGTATAATTGATGACAATATCGATGTTTTCTCTGGTAGTTGGAATGTATATACATTTGAAACAATTGTTATTATGTTGAACTCAGTGCTGTAAAGATCGATTAGGATGTTTATGTAATCAGTATTATTTTGTAGTATATTATGTGACCGTCCTTCACAAACGGCAAAACGGGTACTGTCATATACCATGCTGCAGTCGATACTTATCTTATGTTACACGTATATTTGTACCCTTTGTTCTTGTAAAGCGCCCCGTTCTTTGTGGGGCGCTATATAAATGCTTATATAATAATAATAATAATAATAATAATAATAATAGCAAATATGAAGATGTATGTTCTCATTCATCCAGTTGTAGTAAATATAAATGATAAGTAAATCAAATACTGGAACTTACATTTGCAACTATGCGACGTTGCGACCATAACCAATGGTCTTCAACAGGCATCTGATTCCTGGGGATGATCACGTGACAGACGGCTAGTGACGTCACGAAGCAAATATGGTTTGCATATTTTGAAATATAATGAATGAATATTGGATTTGAGTCTGTAAATATACATAGATTAAATGAATGAAATGTGTATTTCATGCGTCGCTTGCACTGGCTTGTAATCGATTCGAGTTTAGAATCCGACTTCAAGTTCAATTATCAACCGTTTACACAGAAAAACGTAATTTTGCTTCATTTAATATTTTTGGTGAGTGAGTCCAAAGTGGGATACTCCAATTTGGAATCATGACCAAGAACGACTAGTATGTAAGATGGAAGCTTCATGAATACACGTTCAGAATTTACTTTTTTATAAACGGCCATATATGAAAGCCGTTTCCTCTGTAAATAGAGTATCCGTGCTGCTACAATCTTTTGGGGAAATAAATTGTATCTTACTGAATCAAATATTTAGATTTTAGATAATTGTTTGAACCATATCTGCAAGGAAGACGAAAACCGCCCGGCCCGGGGCTCGAACCCACAATACTACGAGACCCGTGCTCTAACCGCTCGGCCACGCTCCCCTCTTGTGAAAGAGTTAACTTAAAATTTAATAAGAAAAACAAAGTTAATAGTATTTTATATTGTTTAATGAAATGTAAGCTTCTTTCCACGAATGAGACGTGAAGTGGCGAGTTTGCATTCAGAGATATGATCAGAAAATATAGACCACTTTCGTATGTCCCATAATGCATCTTGAAAGTACCGCAAATACGGGAACTTTTGCGCAGTCGTCCATATTTTACGTTGTGCGCATATGACGTTGTGCGCACAATGTATTAATATGGGCAATTGCGCAAAGGTTCCCGGATATTCGGTACTTTCAGCGTGAATAGCAAACTTGGTGTCCAATGTCTATTATATAATAGTCTATTGGTGTCAAGATAAAGTGATACACTTGAACGAGTCCAACATTTTGAAACTATTTAAAAAATGGTTTCAGAATTTTGATCTATCTTTGCAATTGCAACTTTTGCGACTAAGCGCTCGCGCTCATTCTGTGGAAATACCAGCTCACAAAAGAGAACTAGTCCTATATAATACTCTATAAACCTTAAAGTATGTGATAAGCAATCAGACTCTTTTGCGAAACTGTTAGCATATCCTTTGTATTTTACAACATTGTGAACTGATGGTTTTGTATTATGTAAGGATTGATTACTGCGTATTAATATTTTGTACATGGATCTTTCATAATTTTGGTATCATTTTTGACTAATTTGATTACTACCACATGAACAATTAAAAAAATCTCCCCTGTAAAGTAAAAACGCATGTGCATTGATTTTATAAAGCATAGCAGATACTTTCATTAAACATTTCACTTCAATTCGTTCCCATGCAAACAGGTTATATGTTTGATATAGTAGATACTGCCTGAAGTTATAAAAGAGCATTGGTCGTCTGCTTATTTGTGCAAGACTTGCTACATGAATTAAAGTGACAAAGGAAGAATAAATAGATGATTTGGTGTTTTATTAGACCATGATTTCTTGATTAGACTTGTCTACTTACAATATCAAGAATGATTTGAATCGATACAAGGTTGTGTATTTATTTAAATTGTTTATTATTATGTGTCATAAGAGGAAATCATGACTTGCTACATGAATTAAAGTGACAAAGGAAGAACGAATAAATGATTTTGTGTGTTATTGCTTTTACATTGTGAGACTCGCCACCCTACAAATTATAAGTAGCCTAGCTACCAGGGGCCGTATTCATAAATCACACTTAAGTGCAACATTTAATGTGCTTAATTTTGAGACAAACTCTTACAGAGTTAAACAAATATTTTTTCTCTAACAATTCTAAGGACAACTTTTTAGGGGATACATGGGTATTCAAAAAGCATATATTTTACATATTCTACATAATTTCGAATTGATAGAAGAAACACTTCAAATGTGCTGTAAGATAGTCAGTTTAATACTTTGAAATGATTTTTACACATTATAGTTAGTATTTTGCACTTGAAGTTACATTTAAGAAGAACAAAAATTACACAATGCAATAAAGCAGAAATTGAGCATTAAATTAAGGGAATTACTGTTAGTGAAACACTTAAGTTCAAGCTCTATACTTACGCCTACACCTGTGTAAAAATTGCACTTAAGTGTACGGTTTTTTTATGAATATGGCCCCAGGTTCCAAAGGTTAACATATATATGAAATAATACCCTATCTGAGACCATAAATCTGCCATATGTGTCTGAATGGGTACCGTATCAGGGACCATTACTGTTCAAATGATTACTCTATTTGAGACCACATGTGAAAAAAATAAGAAATTGAGC
>JXSR01S057358.1:50890-68570 GCA_000969725.1 Ophiothrix spiculata | reverse complement strand
ATGTGCTTTTTATCAATTTTTTGGTGGCAAATTTTTTTTTTCACAAAATACACTTGAAAACGCTTTATACTATCACATTCCTCCATTTTATGCTGTTTTTACTATAAGCCATTTTTGATCAAAATCTTATAGTATTGTTTTAAGGTCATACTATTGACCGAGGCATGAGGAATTCTGCAACAATGCCTACTACCAATCTGGATGCATGCCCGGGATGCATGGTGTCACTTTCACACGTCTATGATGATTTGCTGATTCCAAAGAAATCTGGTGTTAAAAGATCTGGCAACACCGTCACTAGGAAACCATCAACTAGCATCAGAGTCGGCACCTCAGTATCAAGTGTGTTGAGAAAGACAAGGTGTTGTCAAAACGTCCACCAACTGGTGAGACAATCAATTGGATTTGAATACAAAACTTATTTAATGTTATGGTTTCACTTGTTTAAGCATAATATATTATCTTTGAATGTTTGGTTGGCAAGTCAAGAAAAAAAACCTCGATACATTCTGATATATTGATAATTAACGACCGATATATTGATATTAAAAATTCTTAATATCGAACATGCTTCACTTATGACTAGATTTTAACCAGAGCCATTCAACCCTCTGAACAACCTCCATTCAGTCTAGTACTCCAGTGACCAAATAAATCCAGCGGCCAAATCAATTTTAATAGTAATCTGATACTGAATCTTTGGTATGCAGTATACCTCAAAAGAGTTGGTCAAACTGAGCATAATGGCCAACTCAAGAGAGGAAAGTGTGGCCGAGTGGTTAGACTGTTGGACTCATAATCGCATGCGTTCATCTGTCAACGGATCGAGTCCCGGGCCCGGCACATCTCCTTGTTTACTTAAGCAAGAAACTTTACTCTACTTGCTTTTAATTATTTTATGGTTTTGGATACCGGTATAACAAGTCGACACATTGGTCAATAGTAATTATTTAACTGAAATATAATTTCAGCTCTTATTAGAATTACTATCAAATTGAACTTTATTTTCTGCAATTATTTCTAAAATATTGGCTAGACATTTGTTTCTATATTCTAAAAAAGTAAAATATGTCAAAAATTGTACCTAAACAAAATTATAATAAGCCATCTCAAAAACTGTTCAAAGGCGAAAAACATGTTCTTTGACATTTTGGGCCAAAATTACACACTTTGAGCACAACTGACATCACCATCATACTCTACATGATAATCTACTTGTAGAAATATATATTTGTATGACTCAAAAACTTGAGCTAAAATGGTTGGATAGACACCAGCCTCCAGATGTGTATACAAGAGTCTATATGCGTAATTGAGTAATCAAATCTGGAATCACGTGTGACAGGCCTTTTGTATGCCTTTGTCTGAGGTTAAAGTGATCGTATCTTTTTTGAGAAATGACGGTAATTTCCTTCTGAAAGCAATTATTGCTGGTGTTCTTCACACTTCTTGAAATTCAGGTAAATGTGTAGCTTTATGAGGGTAAACATTCAAATATGTATTTGAAAAAAGAACTGAGAGGGCGAAAGCAAAATGGGTTTTTTTTATTTATGAAATTCTATTTGACATTTTACAAATGATTTTGAAAACAAATTGGCACTACTCTATTCAATATTTTATAAAATACAAGAAACATACCAGCAAACCAAGATGATACGTAAGGTCACTGGTATCAAAACTCAGATTTGTAGCTAAAAAGGATCCTTGACTGATATTGAATTCACCCTCAACGTAATAAAATTGCAGGTGATTTATAGTGCACTACGCGGCTCCTGTGACTTGTTATTCTACGTGGCCTCAGCACACTTTACAGAGCGGTTCTAATCATTGGGTTAAATCACTACTTGGACTCCCTGAGGCCAAAGGGCTTACTGCGGCCTACATTAATTGGCGCAACCCTAGATTGAGCAATTCAAACCCTCATAGATACAGTTTTCGCACCCTCAGCTCCAGCTTGACTCGAACGCGAAACGATCGATAGAAACTAAAGAGCCCATAATTAACAGTCCGAGAACTAACCGACTGAGCTAGCGAGAACTACAATAGCACCAAGCACGTGTAGCAAGTTTGAGCCATTCAGATAGATCAATTGATATCAAAACGCAGTACCACTTGTGTCAACACAAAGCGAGTTGAGAAGAGTGGACTCTCCATTGCATTTTTATGTTGTCGGCTACAGCAGTCTGTTTGTGTTTTTAGTGTGAATTCATTAGCGGTGCTGTCTGCAGTGTAAATGATTGAAGTTGCATCGTCTTGTGAATTCAACATAAAACCATTCTTGCAAATTTGTTAGCATTCTCTAGCAATATGAGAACCTTTTTCTAATTACTGTCGGGTCCCTACAATAAACACAACACAGCCTATCGAGAGATTTTAAAAGCTGTAAAGCTTCTAACTTCAATATGGATAATAAAAATCAAGTAAAATTTTCAGCATGTCGTTATTTTTCATTCATCTTTTTAGCTAGATCATAGTAGAAATGATGGAAGGTTTTAGTCAAACCATAATCATGAATAGCACCATGAAAGCACTAAATAGATTTGATGTAGCAGATGCGGCCAGGGGAGCCCGGTGGATCCAAAAAGGCAAACTCTCTCCTTAAAAAGTGACCACTTTTTCAATTTAGAGTTAAAAAGGTGTTAAAAATTGTTTGTTCAAATAAAATTTGATCTTAATTATAATTGTCTTTACAGGCATTCAATTTGAAAAATGTTGTTTCTACCAATTTTGTTGAATAGCTTTTGTGCAAATTCAATGTTTATAAAAGTTCATATCACCCACTTCATGACTTTGCCCCTATACATTTATGTGGTGTCCTTGAGTATTGTGTGCAGTGATGCAGTGAAACGTGTGTTAGTGAGTGATTGCATTACGAGACTTACCGCATGATGTTTTACCATATGAGTCTCCAATGCCACCTTTACTCTTGTTCCAGGACGTGTCCCACCTTGGCACCTCTAGGCCTATTCCACAGCTTGGCTCCTCTAGGCCTATTCCACAGCTTGGCTCCTCTAGGCCTATTCCACAGCTTGGCTCCTCTAGGCCTATTCCACAGCTTGGCTCCTCTAGGCCTATCAATTCCAGTGTAAACTGTCCAAGTTTTCATTCCAGATAAGACGTACATCAATTATCCTTCAGAATCCATTACATCCATGGGCGATTCATTTATTACGTAACCAGTTGCATCTGCGGGGAAATTAGAAAAAATAAAAATCAAACAATCAAATACATAGAACTTATCTGGGTAGGATTCATTTAAGTAATTATACCTTATCCTGTCCACCCCATTTTAATTCACACACTTTGGTGAAATGTGTAACACATGTCTTCTCAAACAGAATTGTATGTCCCCTCCCCTCCTAAACAAGAAAATACAATTGTATCATAATAATCTAAATACACAATGCATCTATATATTTCAATTGCATTAGACATAAAAAATCACAAAATTTTGAGTCTAATTAAGACTTTTTCAAAAAGTATTCAAAAATGTCATCAAGATCATAAATCTATTTGAAATCGTGTGATCAAATAATTTTCAGCAATGGGCTGTCGATATTGTCACTCTGTAATTTTCCTTATATCTTTTTAGGGAATCACATGTAAATATTGGAAGTAAGGATATTAAAGGGGCAATTCATGATCCACTTTTCACCCTCAAGGTCACCTCTATCAAAATTGAGTTTCTTAGCTTATAAGAATCCTCAACTGGTATATCTTACGACCCCCAAACTATTCTTTCATATGTGCTTGCATTTTTGAGAAATGTGAGAAAATATTGTCAGCCCTGACAGTAATTACAACACAGTAGCCTATGGGGATTTTCAAAATGTTGAAAATCTTGTTAACTTTGAAACGAACGGTTGGAATCAAGTGAAATTGTCAGTATATATTTATGTTGTACTCTTCTTTTCATTCAGCTAGAAAAGAAGCAAGGGTTTTTGTCACATCAAAATCATTAATTGCACCTTTAATGTTGAAAATCAAAGAGAAATATTTAAAATCATATGGGTAAAATTTATAAATTAAGTGCAAAATTGAAAGTAAAAGCTCAAAACGGCTGGGACAGGCTGAAGACCTAGCGATTAAAGGAAGGCATTGACATGGTTGAGTATTCAGGATATATTATGAAATGGCAAAATAACACTTCAAATAAAATAAGCTGATTTTAAATTAGCAGTGTTTAAATATTGCCATATACATGTATCAGCAATGAAGTACTCCAACTTTAGAAATCATCTTTTTTCAGACAAAGCCAAGGTATTGACTTGATATTGAAATGGCAGAACCACACATTTACACAAGTTTCAAACATGATGTACTATTCAAAGGCATTAGCCATGATTCACTTTGGTATGAAAACTAGTGAAAACTTATTAGAATCTTGGAAAAAGCAGATTTTGTGAAAACTTATTAGAATCTTGGAAAAAGTAGATTTTATCTACTTTTTCCATGTTTGAATCAAAGAAAGTAATCAAACAAACAAAATCATATAACTTTATCAGTAGGTGCTAAGGAAAGTTGAATTAAATGTCTTTTACAGAGTTTAAAAATTGTTGTATGCTAATGCTATATCTATCTCACTTGACCCTTACATTCAAAATAATTTAAAATCATACCAAAAATATGTCATGTAATGCATCACTGTGCAGTCGCTAACTCAAACTATGCATATGGCTCCCCCCCCCACACACACACACTTTGGTATGATGCAACAACTTCCACTTGTGGCACTTTAGATTATGATAACAAACTTAAAGGCACTTTCAATCAAAATATCTTTTAATGTAAAACTCCTGATTAATGGACAAAAGTGCTGGAGAAGACATCAGTGGCGTAGCTAGAGGGGGGCCGGGGGGGAGGCTACATAAATCCAAAAGTGTTTAAATTAGACGTCCTGCAGTGTGTCAAATAGCTAAAACACCGGAGCTTCCGTGGGCTTCGCCCACCGGACCCCCACCAGGGGCCCTAAGGCAGGCCCCTGGATCCCCCCTGTTATTCGCTCTGCTCGCATGGTCAATACAATTTTGTCGGTTCGTCTTCATATTTTGGCCCCTCCACTTTCAAAAAACCTGGCTACACCACTGGAAGACATTGTTTGTTTTTTCAAGCCTCAGCTTCCAACTTTTTTGAATCATATGCATACTAGTCACCTTTACTCAATGAAGTAAGCATTCACTCCTCATCTACATATAATACAATTTTACTATGCTTCTCATCAGAGTAGTGTGTAAATCATTAAGTGAACTTTATAAATCTCGAAGTATGCAGCAAGCAGCCGATTAATTCACATTATACAAATATATACTGACTTGAAGATCTCTGGTTAAAACTATGGGCCTGAAGTGATTAAAATTGCTATTTTACTGAAATAGCATAATTTTAGTCACTGAAGGACCATAGTTTTAATCCAGAGATCTGAAAAAGTCAGTATATATTTGTTTTATATACTGCTTTAATAAATTTCATAATGTGATTTTTACTTGCTCATTTTAAAATGTTATTATTCATGTTCACAAACCACAAAACATATCCACTAGCGCTAATAACGCTTGCGCACATCGGATTTTGATGACGTCAGCCGTAAATAGTCTTTTCAGACCCGTAAATAGTTCGTTAGAGCCGTAAATAGTCTTTTTCAAAAAGAACTATTTACAGCTTTTCTCAAGGTGGTTAAAACTATTTGAAATCATGTGATCGTGTTCAAACCAATCAACTGTCTTAAATTTATTTATGTAGTATATAAAAACCAATATGACCACATATGGGAAAGAAAATCAGTCAATATTTTGCCAACCATAACCACGTCTTAAACCCTTTAAGCACCAAATGGTGCAAATTGCACCAATCTTATGATTTTATTAATAGCTGCCTTATAGCAACATTTTTGAAATTATGTCAAATTTAAATGCATAACCAATCACAAAAACGTCCATATTTTTCAAAACTTATATTCTGCAAGTAGTATACAATTAGTAAATCTTCAGAAAAATGTGTCATTCAAGGAGGCAATCAAATTTAACAAAAAGCAGCTATCAATGAAAACACCAAATTCTTGCCATTGGCGCTCTAAGAGTTAGGGCCAAATTATAGTCCTTCTTGAGCTACCAAATATTTTGTGTAACAAGTCTTTGTTATCTTATAATCTAGTAATATAATTTCAATGCATCTACTAATCAATAACGGATAATTGGTGCTATAAATGACCAAACATTTTCACAAAACAAATTTGGTGAGAATGTTTGGTGATTTGAACACCAATTATCCGTTATTGATTAGAAGATGCCGTGGAATTATATTAGTAGATTATAAGATAACAAAGACTTGTTACACAAAATATTTGGTAGCTCAAAAAAACTATAATTTGGCCCTGAATCTTGCTGGATATTTAAATAAACGTATTTTCAATTAATGTATGTACATGTGGTAGGAACAAAATTAGCCAAAAAATAACACCGAAATCATGAATGATTCATGTACAAAAATATTAATGTGCAGTGATTTGGCTTGATTTTTGGCTTGAGGCAAGCTGTATATTAAAAAAAAATTATGTTTGTTTGCCCTCCGCGACCGACCCTAAAAATGCCAAAAATTTGGGTCACAATTTTAGTTTGTTTGTTTGTTTTTTCTTCAAACATGTAAAATATGAAAACTCAATATTTTTGATGTAAAACTTAAAATTCAGCAGTGTGAAGTCACATTTAGTAGTATAAAATGCATATTTCCTCTAAATAATGACCCACAATTTTTGATTAAGCCCTGCATTGCTTGGTATTCACGATAAAATCCATGGAATGACATCATATGTGTAGAGTAAAAAAAAAAAAAAAAAAAAAGATTAACCAACCGACCGACCCAAAATTTTAATTTTTCCACTGGAGGGCAAACAAACAATATTTTTTTTTGGCCTAATGGTAATTTGTACATAAAATGAAAAATACTAATTGTACTTGAAAAAACAAAAATTGCTTTTTTTCATATTCATGAAAGGAACCTTTTTGAATTAAATTTATGAAAATCGCACTGTTCGGATCAGAGAAATCAAACGGTACGGTTTGTTTACATCAGTTACCATTTGTAAACATGTCTTCAAACATCATTTTTGTGTGACTTACAACTTCAGGAAGTGTTCATAAAAGGTAAATTTAGTAAAAATATCCTTTGTCATGTTTGTGGAGTGTTGCCGTTCATATTTGATAAATATGATCATTTTTTGGGATATTGGGTATGAGCACTTATGCGATAGGTTTAATAATGAATAAATGCCAAGATTGACCTTCCTTTCATCGATTGTTTATTTTCCAGATTTGATGAAGAAATAATGACACTAGACTTCAAAGTACTTTACACTGTCTAAAGTGATTTATCTTGGCGATCCATTGCGACCTGCTTTTATTATTTCCTCATTTACCTAGTTTTCAATCAAGCACTGATCCACTGCAGAGATAACAATGAGGCTCACTACACAGGTGAAAATATATGCATATGCTCCGTACATCTTGAAGTATGCAACAAGCCGCCAATTAATGCACAAAAACAAATATGACCATACGGGGAAATAAATTAGTCCTTATTTTTGAATCATAACATCGTACCCAATCTTGCTGAATATTAAAATACACTTATATTCAAGGTTTTTCCATGTGGTAACAACAAAATTAGCCAAAAATATAACCAAAATCAAACGATTTAAGTACAAAAATATTTATACGCAGTGATTTAGTCTTAACCAATCCTAATCAATCATTACTAGTCTCTTACACAATACAGAACCACCAGTTCACAATGTTGTAGAATACAAGAGATATGCTATGGATATTGTAACAGAGTCTGATTGTTTGTTGCACACTTTAAGGTTTATAGAGTTTAGTGATGTTGATTTGAGATAAAGTTTATCCGATTTAGTTTCTCTAAGGTTTCAGCCATAAAAGTCCTCATAAATTATTAGAGAAAGTTGAGCAACACATCGGTACCAAAATCTCATTCTTTTATAATAAAAAAAAAGAAGCAATCAGCAGTGGCATAACCAGTGGTGATGCACCTGGTGCTAAGGCATCACCAATATTTCATTAAAGTGCCGCACGCTGCTGGCAAAAAATTTGTAGGGGTCTACCAATTGTGTTAGTACCAAATGATGTTATATATATTATGAATAATTTTTTTAAATCTGAAAATTGATAAATATATGTATATAGTTGTTTAGTTGATCAGGAGATGTAAGTAAATGCCAACAATTGTTTTGCTTGTCAGTTTTTGACAGCTACGTTGAAAAATATGGGTGTACATTTTCATTTTTGTCTCATAAATCCATAGTAGGTCACAACTTAAGAGTGTGCACTAACAATTGAGAGGTTGCGTTGTAAATCAGCTATCGCTATTTTCGACGATAACCTTATTTCTATTCAAATTCAAATGAGCAGCTGTTAAATAACGTCAGCGGAACCCTTATTGAACTAAATGTCAATTAGAGCTGTACGTAAAAATCAACTTGTATTTTCACTTCGTTTATTTTCATACAATCAAAGTATGTATTACACACATGGTCCAACATAGTGCAGACTTAACTAATGCTAATTAAAACAACCGTTTCCCAATCAACAACCAGAAATTAAGAGCTTTAGTTTGCTATTGTTCAAGCAAATTTCACCTTCTGACTGCTTTTCTCATTGATTTGTATGGTACCCAACTTAACGTGCAAGTACCTGTTGCGATTTCTCTCATAGAGAACACAAACGCTTAAATGTAGTGGTGGATATAATTCCTTGACTTCGAAATAGCGTAAAACAGCCCGATTTTGACGCTAAACTAATGTGAGACATACTTTAAACTGTAATGGTGCACATACTATGTTCTCATTTCTGGCAAAACTAATCGAACAAAAGGACTACAGTTTTTCATGCTCAGTGATCACAACGGGGTACATATTAATTTCATGGTTTCATGATTTCATTGCCATATGCGCACGCATAGCACTAGGGACAAGAAATCATAAACTTCTACACACATTTGGTTTAGTGGGTGTTAACCGATTATAAAATATAGGGATATAAATCAGTCCCTAAGGCTACCTTCCTAAATAGCATTAGCGAATATCGTACCGATAACCGTTATGCATTTTACAGTTAGGTTATCGCATACGGTAACCTTAACCTTATTTTCGCAAACTGTCAAATACTGACTAAGCTCCTTTAACTACAAATTTATATTAGACGAGCGAATCCAATGCAATGTCAATTAAATTCATCTGATACTCAAAGTACAGCCAAAAATGATTCAGAATCAATGCAATGATCTTTTAATTTTGTTACCTAGTTTTGTTTATTCTCAGTTGTATTTTGAATGCATCAGTATTAAAGGGGAATTGGACAAAATTTCGAAGTTTTATATGCTAGAAAATAACAGTTAATTACTAAATATCGGGACAATTTTGATCAAAACCTTCAGAAAGTCAAACATTTTATTTTTATTTTGTTTGTTGATCTTGGGTATGAGGCTATTCTCTAAGCGTATTTATTGATGATGTATATCAAGAAAGAGCCAAAGATTTATTTGTAAAACATTCCTTTAACATCATAGATTGCAGATAAATCAAAAGAAGTTTGAAGTTTGCATTAGATCTCCTGAAAAGGCCAATTTTAAAAATTCAACTATAGCGGGCAGTATTTATCGTTGTCTACAATGTTAATTAGAAGTAAAAGATTATCTAAATATTTTGATAAAAAGGGTTTTAATTTGACTATGAAACTTTGCATACTGTCATTATTACTGCTTATACTTCAAATGATGCAAAAATCTCAAAATGCATTGGGGACATTTTTGGATGATGCTGAACTTGTCCAATGCCCCTTTAAACTCTCCTCGGGTCTATAAATAAAAACTTGAAGCAATATTGAAATTTGCTATCACTAAGCAAATCTTAACATATAATTCCATTCAATTCTACAGAATATGAGAAATAAGGGCAATGAAAAAGTGAATAACTCT
This sequence comes from Ophiothrix spiculata, assembly GCA_000969725.1. Lineage (NCBI taxonomy): Eukaryota > Metazoa > Echinodermata > Ophiuroidea > Amphilepidida > Ophiotrichidae > Ophiothrix > Ophiothrix spiculata. The sequence goes on along the minus strand of JXSR01S057358.1, from coordinate 58,586 downwards.
TTATAACATGTCCCAGAATTTTCCTGGCAAATATAAATATTTTTAGATCAAAATAACTTAGGTTATTCTTTAAAAATTAAGCGGCGTGGGTGTTACACATATGGTAGGTTATGCACATAAAATCTAAACTAAGCCATATTTTCTAACAAAATACACTATTTTATTTGAAATTTAGATTGTTCTCATATTTAAATATTCCATAGTTGTTTAATATCCTACCTTTAGTAAAGCTCAACGAAATCCAGCCAGTTTGCATCTAAACAGTTTTTTTATATCCAGCACTGATGGGATATGAAAAACTCAGCCATTTTTGTGATAGTGTTGAACAAACATTAGATATTAGATATTTTTGTTTCTGTTTTTCTTTCATACTTTGATTTTTTTTTTCTTCCCTAATTTTTTAAGTTGGATAATGGTGAGTGGATTCCTATCTCAATGTTAGTGCAGGCACAACACTTTTGAAGGACCAAGTGTACTTTAGGTCCCATCCAGAATTTTAGGGTTAGGGTTTAAGGTTAGTGTTAGGGTTAGGTTTAACTTAGGGTTATGGTTAGTTTTAGGGTTAGGGTAAAGTTTTTGATGGGACCTAAAGTATACTTTTTCCCTTTTGAATTTTAAATGAGGACTCTTTATTACTCGCTTCTCAGTAACCTGTTGTGATGCAATTGCCGACAATCAACCAGTTAATCAATTGATCAATCAATCAATCACATCTGATTTCTGACTTCAGATTTTACTGGATAAGATTAAATGCCAAGACTGACCTTCCCTTCATTGATTTGTTGATTTTCCAGATTTGATGAAGAAATAATGACACTAGACTTCAAAGTACTTTACGCTGTCCAAAGCAATTTATCTTGGCGATCCATCTTTAATTGCGACCTGCTTTTCTTACTTCCTCATTTGCCTAGATTGAATTCAATCAAGTACTAATACTATGTATTGATAACAGTGAGGCACACTGTACAAGAGAAAATATATGCACGTTGATGTAGATTTGAAATAAAGATATATATACAGATCCAATATACAGATCCCAGCAAGTAACTATAATATGAGACCCCCCCATCCCAACCAGCGATAAATGCACCCTCTTGTCATTTTCACTTTTTTAAATATTTGTAAAGAACATGTTGTAAGGATTAAAATGACACCTAAATGAACTTCACTCGATTTCCAAAAGTCAAGTTATGGTCCGTCAAAGGTTGTAAGGGAGTAAAATGTATAACTGAGATAAACGCATTGAAAGATCTGTAAGCCCTATATTTTCTGTTGATTGTCATCAAAATATACATATATATTTTATATTTCCGATCATTTTCATGAAATGAAACTTTGCTGGTGTTTAAAGTAAGCATAGGGATTGTTAATTTGTCAAAAAATCATTTTCAGCAAATAACGACCTTCAATGTTTACACCTGCAGCACAAAATAAGGTTTGCTGAATTTATGGCTCGTTTGAGATGCGCTGTCACATATATTGTGTGGTGATAAAGTAACAAGGAGGAGTGCATATATCATGGACACTACTTTATTTCATGATAGAATTCTAAAAATTGATTGGTGTAAGTATAGACATGATTAAAAAATGTTTCATATATAGATAGAGAGTTTGATATGGTCTCATTTTTTAAGTTGGGACCCAAACGCGTTACATGTGTGTTTTAGTGAAATATAGCCTCTTCTTATATAAAACCCTCCGGATTTCCAAAAATATGCATCTTAAGTGCATATAAGTATATATATCCTGAAAGCTAATTGTGTCAGCAATTTCAAAATGTGCATATAAAGTCAAGCGTACAAGGTGGCTAAGAGTTATACAGGGTGAGACAAACAAAAATATCGTCAAAATGATCGTCACTTGATTGACATCCAGACAAGAAATAGGACTTGTATATAAAAAGTCAATGCGTTGAACATAGAGTTTAGCCTATTGCCCATCCATACATCCTCCTCTTGTTAACAATTGATATAATTAATTTCAACTGTCTATCCCACGCCCCAAGACCTCATTACCATCCTCTCTATCATCTTCTTGAACTAAAAGGTCCTCTTTTACCTCTTTTACCACTTATTTGCCCTTATATCCTCCTCTACCTCCTCTTTGATACAATTGCTCCTCCTCCTCCTCCTCCTCTTCCTCCTCCACCACCCCTGGCTAATTACGTTTATCGAACCGTAGCAATTACTGATTAAGTTATTTATTTTTTTATTCTTCTGGAAATGAAAGACCATTAATCTAGCTTTCAATTGAGCCCCCAAACAAGTCTATTTTGGTTCCCATAGTGAAAATATATTGAAAAAGAACATATATTTTAGATAGAAATGTAACAAAACCACCTTTTATTGGGTCCCAACTTAAAAAATGAGACCATATATGAAATTTATGAGAAATGTTAGTAAAAATATTCTTTACTAACAATTCTAATAAATCTCACATATGCAGAGGATTAATTTTCTTGAAAAGGCCGCAGTAGTAAAAAAGATCATTTATTTATTTATTTATTTATTTATTTATTTATTTAAATTTCCAAGAACAATTCACAGCTGACAAAATGGGGTTTCAAACAAAATAATTTGTATAGTTCCTTTTCTGGTGTATCAACTCTGTTTGTTTCTTTGTTTGTTTTGTTTGTTTGCTTGTTTTGTTTTTGGTGACTGGGTTGATGTGTACAGCAAAACACAACACAACAAACTTTACAGAGGCATTAAGCATTTAAATTGATAATAAATATTCATGATCACAATGAAAACTGTTTATTACACTTCTCACTGCAGATTGCTGTGATGTACTTTCCAATAATCAACCAGTTAATCAATTGATCAATTAATCAATCAATCAATTCAATCCGATTTCTGACTTCTGATTTTATTTATACGATTACTTGTCAAGATTGGACTTCCCTTCTCTGATTGTTTATTTTACAGATTTGATGAAGAAATAATGACACTAGACTTCAAAGTACTTTACACTGTCCAAAGCAATTTATCTTGGTGATCAATCTTTAATTGCGACCTGCTTTTCTTACATCCTCATTTGCCTAGTTTTCAATCAAGAACTGATACAGTCTAGCGATAATGGTGAGGCTCACTACACAAGAGAAAATATATACTCTGTGGTTTACATTTGAAATATCAAGTTCCTCCAATGAGAGTATATAAGATTCCAATAATACAAATTCTTCCAATGGTTGAACCAAAGTATTGTTGAACTATGAAAAAATAAATAAAAAATAATAGAAATAATAAAATCTTTCATATATAACAGCATTGAATGCCACCACCATAGATAACTTTTATATACTCTACCTCAATTATCCATTTGCAAGTCCTTTGCATATCATAAACAAAAGCTTCAAAGTGGTGCAACCTAAATTTGCACATAGATTATAGTATTTCTCATAACAGGGCCCCAATATCGCTCAGGTTGGTGAAGTGATATCGATCAAATGTCTTGCACATCACATCACACCTGGGGCTGGAACTCACAGCCTACTGATTCTAAGTCACAAGTTATTTTGCTCTACGACACAATTATACCATATTTGTTAATTTGAATAAGGGACGGCTTCAAAACTCAACCGGCGGTTGCCTGCCAGTTCTGGGCGGTTGGCTATTGTTCATTCCGGTTGAACCGCCCAGAACCGCTCAGAACCGGCAGGCAACCGCCGGTTGAGTTTTGAAGCCGCCCCTAAAGAGTAATACTAGAACATTAAAGGGGCATCGGACAAAAGTTTAAAATTTTATTTGTGGATGATTTACACTTCATATGTTAGAAAATAGCAGGCAATTACCAGATATCTGGAAAATTTTGATAAAAACCTTTAGAAAAGTCAAAAATTTGAATTTTATTCTGTTTATTGATCTTGGGTATGAGGCTATTCTTGAAATGTATTTATTGATGCTATATATCAAGAAAGATTTTCAAAGATTTGTTTGTAAAACATTCCTTTCACATCTTAGATTGCAGATAAATCAAAAGAAATTTGGAGTTTGTATTGAGATCTCCTTAAGACCAATTTAAAAATTCAGGGCAGTATTTACTACATATTTTGGTATATAGGGTTTGAATTTGACAATGTAACTTTGCATGCTGTCATTATTACTGCTAATACTTCAAATGATGCAAAAATCTCAAAATGCTTAGGGAAAAGTTTGGGGATGATGCTGAACTTGTCCAATCCCCTTTAATATTGTGGTCTTACATTTTTCTTATGCATTTATATGATAGAATACACTTCAAAGGTAACGTTTCTGATGAAATTAGACATTCAACCTTGGACGTGATTTTTGACTATGCTCAGGTTCAATCTGAGACAAATATACCAAAGAGATAAGCAGCAACACATCAGTGTTTTGTTACGCAGTCGTCCAGGGCGAGCCATATCCTCCTCGGTATTATGATGCTAATTAGGTATATCCCCTGTCAAATTGTTGGCGATAACGTGTGCATGTGAATCTTCAAAAGATCTGAACGGAGTTCTGTACCATAGATCATAGTCATTTATGAATCAAAGAATACCTGTATACAAACCCATTTTTGTGCTCATATTTGTGGTGTGAAAGATTTACATTAAAGTGTACTCAGTGCATTCTTGATTAAGAACAACATGCACTGAATATCTCAATTTACATTCTCTTTTTACTGATTTAAAATGAATTGAAATACAATAAGGACTATTTTTTGGCAAAGATATAATTTTTCTGTAAACTTTCTGTAAAAAGTGATAGAATTTTGACAAATTGGCTAATAACTTACGAAAATTAATGTATTTATGACTTAATAAAGTGAACAGCTTGCAAATATAGAGTTATGGTGGTTTAATGATGAAATAAAGCACAAAATCACTCAACACTGCACAAATTCAGGTTAACTATTAGAACTTTTAATTGATAGCTGCCGTATGTGGCTCATGGTGCAGCCATATAACCATATGAATGTCTATCACACAGATCTGTGGTATCGCTGCCTGGTTTGATAATTACCATCATAAAAGGGAACCAGACCTGGATGACTGCGTAACAAAACACTGATGTGTTGCTGCTTATCTCTTTGGTATATTTGTCTCAGGGTTCAATGGCCGGTATCCCATAATTTACTATGCCAACCCTAATCATGCTTATTGGGATGTGCACTAACCCTAACCCCACCAGAACTCACTTAAGCTCACTGTCAAAAAACACCAAAATGCGCCTAAGTCCAAATACGTCATAGACACGGGTTGCATATGGGGACGAAATCGCTGCCCGGGCAGCAGCCCCGTGGTGGCCTGCTAGTGGTGTACCTCGCTTGGGAAGTCAGAGGTCATGGGTTCGAATCCCGGTCAAAACATGCTTTTTTCTACTGTGACGTAGTTGGACTTATATTAGGCTAGAAAACGGAGCACCTCTCAATTCAGGGTTAGGGTTAAGGTACCTTTCCATATGCTGGGTCACAATTATATACTCAATAGCTACAGGATTATCCTATGATGGCTAACATGATTGCATTATCCCCAGGCTAAATATCTCTTAAGAATCATCAGTTTTTAATTCAAGATCAACGATAACACATTTAATGCAAATTCAACAAATTCACAATTTTCCAAAACATGATAAAAGCACTTTTAGTTAAATGCATTCTTCAAAATCTCTCAATTTTGTCAAGTTCAATGATTACTTTTTAATTCTGATTCAACAATTTTACAATTTTTCAAAATGTATTTACAATGAGATAACAGCTTCTGAAAAATCTAATCAAATTTTTAAATAAAATAGTTTTTAAAATGTTATGAATATTTTAATAATGGATAACATGTATAGGCTATTATGGGGAAATGAAATGAGGACATAAAGAAAATTAATGTTCTATTTTTTCGCTGTGAAACCTTAACACAATGATTCCAACCAAATTGAATAATTCTGAATTGAAATGGTTGAGATGCAAAAAAAGATTTAACAAAAAAGCACTTGGTTAAAGATCTGAGATGAGAATGAGCAGAGACCATAAGATCTGAAATAGCTTCACATGTCTGGTGGAATTAGTCCAAGACCGAAAAAATTAATTGTTTGCTTGTCCTCAACTGAATTTGAAAAATTGGTTCGGTCGGTTGGTCAGGATTTCTATTTTTTTACCTTCATTTTTTTTAACTAGCAAACTCTACTTTATATATATATGTATTAATCAATGCTCTGAATATGAAATAATAAGAAAATTTTGGTGCCAAAACATAATAATATACATTAAAAAACAACTAAAAATACTCAACACAAACTATAAAATCTATTTTATCTGCATTTACAGAATGCCAAAATGTCAAAAGAAAAAAAAACTTTTTGGGGGAATTTCCAAAAATAGGGTCAGTATTCTTTTTACAGTAAAAAACCAACTTTTTCCTGATTTCCAGAATGAGGGTCGGTCGGTTTAGGACAAGCAAACTACTTTTTATTTTTTGGCTTAATTGACACTCCTTAATACCAATTTACTGTGAAAGTGCAGAAACAAATCTTGTTATTAAACAATTAATAATCTGAACATAGATTGAACTCTGAAATCACAGCCCTGACAGATATTCTTTTTCCCATTCCTATAAATGTTTCCAAAACTTCACATCATCAAAATTGAAAAACAAAAAAGTCTTCCTTGATGTTCAGCAATACTGAGAGTGTGAAAAATGACAAATTGCTTTGATTGAATTCATCCAATGGCAAGTGTTACAAATTTGTTCCGATTATCATTAAAACAACAGCCATGAGATCATCCTGTGAAGATGAGTACGATTACATCGTCCCTAGGCTACATCTTGTGAGAATTACCAGATTTTTAATTCAAGGTCAGATATCACTTTTAATGCAGATTTAACAGTTTCAAAAATGTATTGCATAAATTAATTTATCAGTTTTTTATAAATAAACTTTGCTTTTCATTTTTTTTTAATGAGTTAAATATTTTAAGATCAATAATAATTTTTAATGTAGATGGGTTTCCTAATATTCTAGATGTAATAAGAGCACTTTTGGATGAACATAAATGAAATATCTGTGTTTTACAATTTCATTGTATTTGTGATAGAGCAGTTTCAGTTGAACATAAATATTTTTTTATTGAATCAAATATGTTTTGTATTTCAGCAGTCTTGCAGCTTTTAAAAGTGCATTTGATTAGAACGTGCTCATATTTGAAACTATTAGCTGAGCATTAATATGTTTATCAGGTTTATTTTTAATAAAATTGTATTTGTTTTTCTTGTGTTTAATTTTGAGATCAACTGAAAACACTTTTACCTAGATTCAACAGTTTCATAATTTTCAATATGTATTTTAGGAGATAAAAACAATTTCAGTTAAAAATGCATCAAAAGGTTTTATTTAAATCAAATTTTACTTTTATAAATATTGTTATTAATATTTTTTTTAATTTCAAGGTCAATGCCTTATCTTTTTAATGGTAATTCATAATTGTGAGCATTCAACCTAAACTAGCCGTAAATGCAGCCTCTTTCTATTTCCACTTTTTTAGATATTTGCTAAGACCATGTTATAAGTGTTCAAATAACACCTCATTGAACTTCACTCGATTTTCACAAGTTACAGTTCGTCAAAGGTTGTCACAGAGTAAAATGTATAAGGCCGAAACCATAGTCAGCCTCCAAACAAAATTTTCCCTACCAAACATTTGGTCGTGACGTCACCAAATATTTGCCATCGAATTTAAAGTA